>UZAN01040898.1:39536-51390 GCA_900618425.1 Echinostoma caproni | reverse complement strand
ACTTTCCTCGGCACGGTTATATACTATCTATTATGAACGTTTGCTGTGTGAAGATCCAGTTATAAAATGTGGTTCTCAGTAGCAACTCTATCTTGAAATACTGGTTTCATTCGTATTGATTCCGTACTTCTGCTGGTTCGTTCAATTTTTCTCTCAATTTTTTTTCATCCCACGGCTACCAGGCTGCGGACTTTGTTCAGTTGGGAAAACTCATTCTCGGTGTAGCTTGTGGAACAGCTGAGGCAATACAGGTAGGTTGCTTTATTCGGCCAAATTGACGATTTTTTGATGAAATAAACTCAGTGTTTCATTGACACTTTGGCTACCAACGATTTTTTACACTTCTAAGGGTTGGAATGAATTTTCATTCTGGTCAGTTGTGAACTTCCGACGAGTTGGTGTTTATTGATTGGCTTTACAATATGGTTTCGATGTAAATAAGAATCAGATCATTCAACAGTGCTGCCGCGTTCTAGTTACGGCTCTCTAGGGAGATACATAAAACATCAGTTTTCATTGTCGTTGAAACATTTTATTTTTATCAGATTAACACTTTCGCTGAAGTTTTCGACATGCTTTTTGCCTGCTTTATTTTCCCCATAAAAAAAACTTAGTTCAATTTGCTTTGCTGTATTTAACCAACTTACATTTAGCGTATTCTACCCCTGTTTTGCGAAAATCCTTATCTTTTATCCATTTTTGTTGATGAAGCATCTCTTAGACTAGGGTGTACATTAATTCAACCTTTCCTGTCTTTCTCCTAATTTTCATCCAAATGGGTAGCAAAGATAGCAACCAAAACCGGCGCACGATAGTGCATGGTTAATGGTTGTGCAAACTGAAACTGAAATTACAGTCACACTATTCCTAATATCCTTGCTTGTAAATAAATTTAATGCCCCCAAAAGTGTCTACTATCTGGGAATACAGAGGACAGAAATGAGGGAATTCGGAAAGAAACATAAGTCATTTATTTTGATTGCGGGTCATTTGGCGGTGTGTGGTGACTTGGGCGTTTGGGCTTATTACTTTCGATTGCTTAATCAATGTTCATCGTGTCGGTAATTAGATGCGCCATTTAGATGTGTGTTCTGATACCTGATTTGTCCGACTGCGCTCCGTCTTGCCTTGATGAGAGTCTTGGGAGCTGAAAATGAACCGATAAACAACTTATGCGACGTTCAGTCCTGTGGGATTTTTGAGTAATGACGAGCTCAATTGTGACACCCCAATGAACGTCGATATTTGGATACTTTTGAGAACAAATTCAAAACCGAATAATGGGTGTTTGGCAGATTTGAAATTTGTATGGCGATTGTGAAAAATTCAGTTACCTCGGTGGTAGAGCGTGCGCGTTCAAAGCGTAGGCGGCGTTCATGCGTGGGTTCGAATCCTACCGAGGCTGCTAAACTTTTCACAATCGCCATAAAAATAGAATAAGTTGCTTAGATATATGATCACCTCTGAAGCACAACCATTTATTTAATGTATCTCGGTGCCGTTTTTCCACGAGCATACTACCTTCGATGCAGGCGAAAAATTGTGAATGTACCAAAGACAAAAGATACATGCGTTCATTGTTACGGGGATTAGAACGGGACCAAGAAAACTTTGGCTACCAGGTGTGAGCCAACCTGACGGGTAATTTCCGCTGTTTGCACAATTAAGAGATGACGATTTTACGCTAGTGCTTCAGCTTATTCGAATAACTTAACATTAATGGCGGTGCGCCGAATTGGAAATCGCTTCTTTTCATTGTCAACTATTGAAGTTAGATTCTCTTAGCATTTGTATTCTTTGTGCTTCCTAGCGGAATTGTTTGGAGGCTTGGGGGGGGGGGATGGCTAAGGACCTTTACCATCTTTGATATCAACGTTACATCCAGACTTGGTGGTATTGTACCTAATGGATTTGCTGTTTTCAGAATCGATCTAAATTGCAGCTTTTTGCATACACAACAGGCTTAAGTGTGCTGTACGACAAATTTCAGGCATGCAGAACTAATTTCAGTTCACTTTGCACCGCCATCAACCTTGCACTTCGACTTTGGTGGCTGTCTTCCGACTGCCCGTTTGATCCACTAGGGAGGAAGAAGCCAATGGAAGAGGTAAAAGATAAAAGCAGCAGTGCGTTGAAGACACAAACTACGACAAAACTAGATCTGCATAAAAAAAAGTATATTTACGTGCACGACAATGGACAACACTCTTCCCTATCATTCGGGGTCTTCGATCATTGATCATTTCGGTCACTTGGTCCTCAACCATGTAGCCGAATCCCCCGGTCAGAGTTTTCATAGGTTATAGTTTGACCACTTTTGTCTTTCTTACTACGAGGAGATCATCCTGCGTGCAGTCTTTGTCAATTTTAGTGTATGACGATTCTATAGCTCACTTTTCTACTCTTGGGTTACTTTCACTCACATGCCAGCAAATCAGCTTCACGAATGATTCCATTACGAATCCGAGGAATACGGTACAAAGTGGTATTCCTGATGTTCATTCATCTTTGTCCAGTGAGGATTCACTTGTAACCCTTGCATAGCCGTCTATGGGGACGGTGTGATAACGATAATCTCCTTTGGTGATGAACCAAAGTCACACACTTCACGGTGCTCTATACTGATATCGGTAACTTTTTGACGGAAAGCTATTAATTGCCAAACGGAAACTCCCTTATCCTCGGGTATGGTCGCTGGTCTTCCGTGACCGCCTATTCAGTGAACCGATTGTCATCCAAGTGGCCGTTTTTGTCCGTGACCTGGAGAAGAACCTGATCGTATTCTAAGTAAACCTTGAATGCATCTTCTAGGGAATTACCCGTCCTTGAATGCTGCGCATAACCATCTTTCGGTATTCATTCACTCTAGGTAATATTTATGACTGACAATAATCAAGACTAATAAATCTTACCTCTGTCCCTGAACTTGTATTCTCGTCCTGAACAGACCAGCCAACGTGCCACATCATTCAACCTGCTTCAGCGAACTTATCGACCTGAACTGGTTACTCTAATTCGCAGTCTTATCTCTGGGCAGATAACTGGTGTGGATCAGTTGACCAGAGCAACCGCTCCGTTTGCTTACGACCAGCTGACTCGTGTGACAGATCATTCCGATTTCCTCGAGCGTCAATTGTTTCTGGTAAATCTGTTCTGTTTATTGGTAGTTTATCATGTACTAGACCGTTTGCATAAGCATGCATGTTTATCCGTCCTATACCGGACCCGTCGAGATGTCCGACGGGTCACAATTGACGCATCTTTTGCGAAAGACTCATTTCTTGTCAACTCAAAGGATTTTCTGATCTGTTGATAACTTATTTGCTTGTTTTAATATCTGAATTTAACCAGACATTGTTCTCGTACACGCTGTCTTACTCCCATTGATATACATCATTCCTTGTTTTTTTACTGATTCTCCTCATTCACTGCACTGGGTTTCGCTCTCTATGTCGGTCACATTTATCTTGAGTGAACTTTATAACGCCATCCTTTTTACCCCTGGAGTATAGGATTATCATGTTCTCTCGATGAGTTCTACGCACAGGAATCGGACTTTGATCCAGATTGTCGGTTAGAAGGTCTGCAAACCATACCGTCCACTCCTCGCTGGGGTCGTATTATTTACTGATGCATTTACATTGATTTAAACACTAAGCTATTTGGATAGAAAGCAATTTCCCAGATGTTTATCGATCAGCTGCAATCGTCCAAAGCGGACATTCATCTGACATGCACTCCCGGTTTTGAATTCTCAGGATAGAAATTCACGGTGCATTCTCTCCTGAACAAATCGCGGTTATTATCTGAATTTCCAAACAGATCTCTATCCTGCTCTCGCAGTAATTGCATGTGTTCCAGCCTCTTACCCAAATTTGTCGCATTGTATTATTTGATTTTTCTTTCTTTTTGCAAGAGCATAGAATTGTTAGTATAGCTCGGCAATACAACAGGCTTAGGTACACATCTTTTCATTGTTTTTTTTTTGCGCCAGGGAATGGAATGTGACCGCCTGTTTCGTTTGGTGACGAAATTATTGTCGATAGTTGAACGGACGGAGTAAGTAATCAAATTCGAATTGCTCGCTCTGTTCTCATTCGTTGCCGTAATATTGGTTCGGAATTGATTCGAAATACCGTTTATAACCATTTTATAACAGTAACACCACTGCTAGGCTTTCCCATGAGGTGAAAGGCAAACTTGATCAATATCAACACGTTTTACTTGTACCCCCGGTATATAATTCCTCACCCCGTATACATCTATCGGTGAGATTGTACTCTATCAATGAGTTAATTCTTTCCATTCTCCCGTTGTCCCTTTAATCCTCCACTGTCTAGCCAGCAATAAGTGAATCAAATAAGTGTGTATTCCGGTCACTATATGCAATGCATCGCCAGCAGTCAGTGCCAATGATGCTGGCTTCACTTCAAGCTCGTTTGTCTCACCTTAACCCCTCATCATTGTTGTCTGGCAACTTGCTAAGTCAAAATAAAAAATGTCCCACATTTTTATTATGTTCAGCCGAAGTGTATATTCTCCAAAGCGCTAAGCCATATACAAATACAGAAGCAATCAGGTAGGTGGTCATGTTTTGTTCATTACCCACCAATATTGCCGATAGTCATCACGGTGTGCCGTCATCGATCGATACAGCCAGTGAACTGCGATACCATGTAAGTATCATCACGTCGCTTGACTCAATACCACATCCAACCAGGAGGAATCTGTATGTGGTTCACTGTTGCTATTCCGAGACCGTCGGCGGCAAGTTTCCGTAGTCGGTTAGTAAATCACACCGTATGTAATTCATGCATTCCCCTGTGCGATAAGTGGGCTTCTATTATTCATTTATTTTACTAATGTTTTAGCTAACCGTTCTTCAGACTTCCCATTTGCGTACATTCATCAACTCATCCAGTCAGTTGTACACTCAAAAGCCAATAAACTCCATTTTTCGCTCTTCCGTAATGCATATCCACTCCCTCCCTTGATTTTATTGGCCGGGTTCGAACTCTACCAGTTTGTTGATAGGCACCTTCGATGTCGGCCTGTTCAATACCAGGCCTTACCTAGCGGAACCTTATGTAGTTTGCCACTTCAGGTTACCGGTTTCCATGATTGGACANATTGGACAACAGGTCCTCGTGATTCTTGGATTTACCCCGTCTGCTGTTCGTCACACTTAGGTGTGTAATAAAAAGAAATAAACAAGACATACCTTTTACACGAGTCGTATCTATTACCTGTGGATAAGAAGACGATTGTTGTTGTTTCCTTACCGCAAATTGATAGCACGTTCAAGTAATATAATAATAATAATAAAATATGTTGCACGAAATTCTGTGAACTTCACCCTGTGCTCCTGGAGTACGTATCGCTGTTAACCTCACCTCAAGAGAATAACGTTACCAATCGCACTGACCTGTATTATTCAGAATTGAATTCAGACATACTTCTGAGTTGTCTGAAGTTCCAGATTTTCTGACTCATGAAGGATAACCGTCTTTAATTCTTGGTTAATGTGAAATGCCTTTCCGTGCGTGTAAACTTGCCCCATGCATAGACTCCAGATATTTCCACGGGTTGTAATCCAAGCTGAGTTGATCATTCCATGGTCTTGATGTTTCGGTACAGCAGGCATATTCTGAAGCGGTTTTCCCTGTATAAAGAGGTATAATAGTATCCGGAAGTCATGATTCCCAGATAGAAGAAATACGTTCAAGTTTCCGACCTGAGAATCAGTTGTGTGATTTCCTTCAAGAGTTGCTGACATTACCTTCCATCCACAATAATGGCACTCTAAACCCTGACAATAACCTCGCTATGGACTCGACGGTTGAAGTCTAACTTACTCTGATACAGGTCTTTCCAGTAACGCATGAATCCATCCGGGTCTTTCAAGGTTGAACTTTACTCGTCGCTGAATATTACGTCGTTCCATTCGGAAGTCCTTTTGATATGACTTGTAACATAACTCGACCATCGATTTGGTGGTCTTTTATCCGTGATACTGATTTCATCTTCTGGAATTGCATGTTTAGTGCAGTTTGAAACACGCCGCACATTCACACAAATATAATAATCGTTGCCACTTTGACACACTTATCATCTGCTTTGTAGCAGCAAGTCTGTTACCTTGATCAGAGATCTTTGGTTGAATGCCTCGTTTATTCTCGGAGTCTTACAGATGTGAGTCGGTCAAAGGGTTACGGACGATCCGCAATGGTCGCTGATTAACCTTTCGAGTACTGGCACTCTGGTCTTTATAGGAGGATATTTCGCTTTGTTTCAGCTCCGATAGCCGTGATTCGTGCGTGGTTCTTCTGTTTCAACAGATGAGTGGTTCGCGAACTCAACCACAATGCCTGACCTTGGTAACCGTCATTCGCCAACGTTTGTGACGTGACTGTTACTCGACATTGCATAAGTACTCATCGCCTAATCGGTCTGAGTTTTAACTGACTTATATACCTTACGCGTTAAGCTATGGAGTGTACTTCAATGCCAACACTCAGGGTGGGGTTAATAGCATTTTCCACCTTAAGAGCACATTTTCTAGCATAAATCAGTTTAGCAAAATCGTGATCAAAATCTGTCTGTTTTATCTAAAATGGTTATGAGTGTTATTATCATCATCCTACTGAACTTGAATAATTGGGTGTTTCGATCACCACAAAATTGTGAAAAAAATCTGCGCGGGATTAATAGGTTTTCATGCTTTATGGTGTATTAAAATACCGAATAGACCATAGAAACAGGGTCCTTGATTGTGTCGTACACAATGATATATATCGTATCAGTCGATTTTTGCACTTCTGTAACCTTGTTCCTAGGTGTCCTTCTGCTGACATTCCCGTTTCTTTCTATTGTCGCCAGGTTGCTTCAACAAATCCCGCCCTGATTTGCTTAGTTAATATTTTTTCCAAACGATAAACTGAATACTACCAGGCATTATATGCCATCCCCAAGTCTTCATAAACAACAACACATTTGCGAAAAGGTTCGCAAATGTCAGAAACGTGATGCAAAAAAGAAGATGGGTTTCCCCACAAGAACAGAGTTTATCAGATTACCGGCGTACTTCTGATAATCACTTCAATTGTTTAGTTCTTTCTGGGGACGCGAATCTTGTTACTAACCTTTTATCCCGGAGGTTGGTTAGAGATGAGTGACTAAGTAGTCTGTTGTGTATTTTCTTATCCTTCGTGTATTCACTTTTGTTGACCAACTCTACTCTATCTACTTCCACATAAGTAACAGTGAATTATATGGTTTATTCCTTGGTGGAGTGGATGTCTGTTAACCTGTTTGTTGCACACACTATCCCCAAACTGTCATAGTTTCTCTTTTTTCGTTCATTCACCTAACAATCTATCCATTGTCAGTCGCAGTTCCGCCAGTCCGGACTGGTCGGAAACCGGTGACCGGTACATGCTGAAATTGTTCCGAGATTTCTTGTTTCACCAAACCGATCAACTTGGCGCACCCTACTTGGATCTGGCTCATGTGATAAGCGCCCTGAATAAGGTCAGTCACTAGTCTCACACATACGCGTCGTTTTCAAATACGTTTCGCGTGGTCCCGAGGCCTTTGTGCGTGTGCACACTTCTACAAGACATTTGATGTGAAATTCTGGTGAAGTTCAATTGCATCTGAATCATTTTTCTCATTTTCTGGTCTGTGAGAACAAAACTGCCAATTGTTAGAATGCATGAACTGGTTTCTCATCAAGCCCCAGACCAGTCGATCTTAGTTTGGTGTTGGCGCAGTGGTTTAGTCGCTGTCATCGGCGTGCTTTAGACCCCATGGTCCGAGGTTCGAGCACCGCCACCGCCACTGCCACCCGACTTTGGTGGTAGGCAGCTCTGCTGTCGTCCGGTTCAATACCACGCCTAGCCTATCGGGGCCTTATGTGGTTGGTCACTCCAAGTTCCGGGGCTTAGGTTGCCGATTTCAACCACTGAACAGCAGGTCCTCGTGACTATGGGTTTACCCCGTCTGCTGTTCATCACACCTAGGTATATAATAAAACAAAATAACCCAAGTGCTTGCGATCAAGTGTTTTCATTCCTATTAATTTAGACTGGCATGGAAGTCTTTTCATCCGCGGGTTGCCAAGCCTGGTTTTGTTGTTTCCTTTCCCATAACTCTCCTTATGGAAGCTAGTTGAATGGCACGTCAGACCAATCTCGACTAATTTTCACATCGCAGACCTCTTTCTTGTGCACTGGATCGTACATAGAATTAATGATNAGATATTCTGAGCTTAAGCTGCTATCAATTATCGCTTTCGTTCGGTATTTTGCCGTGTTTCATGAAAACACTGGTCACCCATTTCCTGTTTATCGAACCAAATTCGTGTAATGTAGCTATTATTGATGAGCCTACCACTTTCTAGGAGTTCATGGCCTGGATTGCCTTTTTGCTTCTCATTCGAGCATCTGCTTAAGCGTACAGTCATTAACTATCTTATTCTCCGACACTGCTCTACCATCGTGAGCGGGACCAATTTTGTTTGGGAGCACCTGTTAATTCTGCGATCATTTGTATATAGATTCTCTTAAATGTTGGTGTTCAGATTTCTCTATAACCCAGTTTTGCTTATCAGTAAAGTTTTGTATATCCCTGTGATGTTATTTCACTGCGCTACACTCTTCCATATTAACCCATTATTACAGGTTGAAGCCGGGTCCACAGAACGTCTGTGTTTGGTCAGCCGTGATAGTCAGAACGTGATCATAGTAACCTATGCGGAAGTGAAGCATTGGCTAGATTCCAGTTTTAATCATTTGGTTGAACGACATCGTCAGAGCCGATGTGATTTGCAGATAGCTCAACAACGGGACGCAAGGCAACAACAACAACAGCAGCAGCAGCAGCAACAAGCTGCGAGTAACAACCCCGAACAAACCGATCCTGGGGTATCCGATCGTAGAATTGATGGCGATCCAACAAATGAACAATGATCTTTAGGCGTACCGGGTAAGTACTTGTCAGAGAGCGTATCAGGCTGGTTTTTGCGGGATGATGATTGCTCATTGAAATGCCTTGCCCCTTAAGCTCCTAGACTCGAACCTTGCAACCGTCACCTCACTTTGGTTGATATACGGCTTCACTGTCGTCCACCTCGATTTCCCACAAAATGCCCCTCCAAATTTCAAGGTCTAGGCTGCCGGCTATCATGACTGAACAGTAGGTGCTCGCAATTATAATGTTTATTCCACAAGCGCGTAGTAAAAAGAGCCCATCTGTTTCTAACAACATAAGGCAGGAGATTACCATCTAACATACATTTAACATCCTAATTCTACCTTGGCGTAGTTTCGCATATTTATGTTCAATGTAAATCTCAGAAACAAATTTACTTTCTCTATCGCTATGCTTCACTTCTGGCCAGAAAAGCATAATTATGCCCACTGGTTTATTCATTTAGATTCACTGATCCCGGCTCCTTAGTCGTTGGTAAGAATTTGTGATCCATCGATTTTGATTGTCACTTCACGCGACAGCATTGATGAAGTTTCTTCATCACGCCTTCATTTAGCATTGGCGATGATTTTCAGAGACAACTTGATAAATATCGAAAGTACGCTCATTGCTTGCCAAAGCCTGAACGTTCTCTAACGTCCCAATTAATCTCATTTCAAGCTCCCGCGTGGAATTTATCAGACTTACATGAAGGGTTGAAGGTAGATGAAATTAAGGGTTATAGATCCTTGTCTTAGTATTAATGTGTCTTATTAGTGATTTTTTCTTAGCTCGCACTTTGTGATCATTTCATACTCATTTCACGTGTTAGTCTGCTTTTCAGATACTGTTTGGGTCTCTACTCAACGCGTCCTGTCCGCCTAGTTCCCTTTCGACTATTCTCAGTCCTTTGTTGACCAGGTGGCATTCGCGCCCGACTACTCACTGTTTCAACCAGCCTACGCTGTACATCCCCCTCAGTACCGTCCACGTGTCTTCTGATTCGCTCAGGTCACATAAGATGTTTGGATCTGTGCCACCCTGTCTTTTTCTGTATCACTTTATTCTGTTCATAAATCTCCTTTGTGAACTGTTGTCCTCTTGACTTCACGACTGGTGCTATTCAGTGACTGTTTGTGACTTTGAAAGGCGAATCTGTTGCTGCGCCCTTGACTTCAACAAACAGGCGGATCAGGTTCATCCGTATGGCAGCAATTCACCGGTACACAAAATCTGTACACTGTGTTTTATCGCAATTATGCTCCAGAGTGAATTATTCTCATTTTTCCATTGTCTTCGTTGCCCTCTATCCCTTCTTTTTGTTAAGCCAGTTATCTTTCTTCCATCGACTCAACTCTGTATTTTCGCACCTTTCTGTGGTATGCACACGCATATCTGCATTCTACTCGGAACCAACTCCTGTGACATTTACAAGATCGCCAATTCGGTTTCCGCATGTGGCACCGCATTTGAGATTATTCCATCTGTTTCAGTGCTCTAATTCTTTTTTGCATATAGATCGATTGAATTTGACATCTCTATTTTCCCGTCAACACTTTCTTCCACTTGTCGTTCATATGCCTTCCATCTTTCAAATGCCTATCCCGTTAACTGTCCTCTGGCAACCGAATGCGCAATCAATCTTACGGACCGGTTTTACGTCCCGTTCTTTCTGACTCCTCCCGGTCCTTTTTATGGATAAAAGCATTCAGTGTTGTTTGGCTACAGTGTCTGCCATTTGTTGGTAGCTCGCTCATATGTTCGAATGCTTTATGTCCGTTCCTATTTTCCAGGTCTGTTCTTGGACAGTGTATCCGAGTTATTTTGATTCTCATGCTTGATTATTCGATACCGACCTGTTCTCCCCTCCTGCTCTTTCAACTTTTCACGGTATTCTTTCCAGGGTGCATTTGCTACACACACGTAATCCCAGTCAGTCAATCTGCTATCCAGTCCGGTTGATTCAGTCTGAGAAAACCATGTTGTGCTCGTCAGTCTATTTTGTGATCCATTTTGCATGCCACCAAATTCCCCCGTCCCGTAAACTAGGTAGCACGCAATCTTGTCGCGTGGCCTTTGAGAACCACTGTTTTTTCTGCGAGTTACCATGATTACTTCTCTGTGAAATATTTATTTTGTAACTAAAACCGTATCGTCCTTCTCTCTATCTCTACGTTCCCATCCATGTATGCCGAAAACTATCAAAATACATCAAAATGTTAACAAATTATCCAGTTTGTTTGCTATTCCTCATCTCCTGTTGGAAATCCACAAGGTAACTTCGAAATTTGATCCAAAGCCAGTTGACACGAACTCCTACAGTCTTTCTTGTATGCAAACGAAGTGTAAACGTGGCCCAGTGGGTTTGTAAGTAATCTGTGGTGAGCTAGCCACAGGTCTGCCGACATCAGCTGTTATGTATTTGGTCGGTGTGGTAAATTCAAGTTGAAAAAAATTAGAGCTGTTTGCAGCTGCAAAACCACTGATAGAGTTCAACCAATCCTGTGAATGCCAAATGCGTAGCAATCCCCAACACGCCATCTATCCAAGAGCCTAAGGAACGACTGTGAGAACTGATAGGTGGAGAAATGTATTGAGATGCAGAAGGCCGGGGTCATTGGTAACTGCTGCTACCTTTTCCTTCGAATCAGTAGTATGAGTCCGCGGAAGGTATGTAAGATAATAAGGGGTCTGACAGTACACTGTCAGTGACGCTATTGGGAATGATTGGTAGAACGTTTTAAAGCGTAAAGCAGGTGCTCAACATGACCTGTGGGCACTGGCCTTAGTTTGTGCCATGCAAGGACACCATATAGGTTTCATCATACAGTGTTTACTGAGGCAGACGATAAGTGGTAAAATGTTCTGAGTGATTGCAATAACA
>UZAN01040898.1:17342-34389 GCA_900618425.1 Echinostoma caproni | reverse complement strand
TGTGTGAGAAGTTTGTGCTTAACAGAAACAATCATTGGTCAGCGCGGAGTTTAAGTAGGTGGTCTCCATTGTCCGTCCGGCTGGCTGGGATTGCATGTGGTCCACCAAGAAGCCGTTTTCACTCGTCCAGGGATCCCACTTGAGCACTGAAGTCCCCGGCGACCGATACGACGTCCTTTGACCGAACACTTTGGAGTAATTGAGAAAGGTTCTTCTAGAACTGATCCTTCATTCCTGGCGAACTGTAATCGGTCAATGTATACAACGATACGACGAATAGGCATCGACGCTTCTCTCTGTAACCGTTGAGACGTATAGCACACAGTCGGCTACTGACTGGAAGCCAGTCAAGAAGCCAGTGCTCAACCTTAGCACTAAGCACAATCCCGGCACCAGCAGCACCGCGAGCTCCAGATGCCAAATCGCCTGACACACTAGAGGTGAAGCGTGAGGTTGAGGTTGGGACAGGAGAAAGCAGAGAGATAATTGATGTAGGATCTTGTATACGTGTTTCGGAGACAGCATACATCTAAATTGAAAGCTTCAAGGGTCCTAGCCAAAGCAGCTTGTTGACCAATCTGATATAGTTTGCAGAAATCGAGGGCGGCTAAATAAAAACGGAATTTAGGCTTCACAACTTCTATAACTTTTGATTCTCTGATCCTACTGGTAAAACGCTGAATGATGTCCGATGGGTCTCGTAAACAGGAGGCACCTGGATTTATTTGAGATTTAGAAGGAGGACTAGACAGATGTGAAAGATAATTTTCCAAATGGGTACCTAAGACTTTAGGGCACCGCAGCCCACATCGACGAAGGGGTTTTTCTTCAGCACACCTAACGGCAGCCTTTGACTCAACGGTCTGACTCACAAGACATCGGGAATTTCTGTTTTTTTTTTCTTGAGAAATGCTGACTGGAGCCTTCGACTCTATACTCTGACCCACAAAGCAGTGGGGCGTAGATCCAAAATGGAAACGTAACCGCAGCGCTCGTATGGGAGCTTCTTCAGACCTATCACACAAGGCCTTTGGATTTCGATTGATTGTTTTGCTCGCTGATGTGTTGACAGTCAGTTCGCTTTTCGGGATCAGCCCTTAGCCTCATGTACCCAATGAGACAAGCGGAACGTGGACGGAACAACACCTTATTGGCTGGGGCTGTCCAGCCCGGGCGGGTGGTAGCTGTTCAATGAAGTGCGAAGACTTCTCCCACCGTCAAGAGGAAGCCCCAGGTATCCCGATCCTACATCCATCTAGCGGTTTTTTACCCGTAAACTGCCCCTCACTGTGTTCATTTGCTGGAGTGACCTCTCCAGGGACGGGTGTGGATAGACGAAGGAAGCCAGGTGGTACCCAAACAGCTAGCCTCTATCAGTTGACCTTTCAGGCATGATTGGATCTGTGGCCGTGAAAAGCCATTCTGTGTAGCTCTCCGGGTCATGGAGGCACGCAAGCCATCTCTCGTCTCGTCGTGATGTTACAAAATGTATAACTGAATGAGTAATTGAAAGCATTTTAAAGTTCAGAATCGGGACAGACTTCACTTCTCCCGATTGATGAGAACGTTTGCTCAATTATGGACTGGTGGAATACGGTGAACGTTCATGCCAATAAATAGGCTTCATCGGAAGTCAGGGGGCGCTTTCACTGATCGAATTGATAAAATGATGATTTGGTGTGTGTTGGGCGATTAGAATCCTAAATGATTTCCGGATGCACATTTCATTTAGAGAGATTTGCTTTTAAGCTCCGAAATCTCGACCCTTTGGTTACCACCGCAAACTGAGAAAACGTGCCTTATAAATTTCAGACTGACATCAATGTTTGCAACCTCATTTTTAGCGGAATCCCTAATAACTGATTGTGGAGTACGTGATTCCCTAAACGTCCACATTTCAAAAGATTGATGCAGTAAGTTATGCATCACAGTTAGGAATATGATTCTACTAGCGAAATTCGTTTTAAAATTGTTATTCATCTCCAAAAAATTTGTCAAGTAAGGAAGAATGCGGAAATTTATTAATAGATTCACTAAATCGATTTGGTGATAAACTCAGGTCAGATTGGAAGGACAGATTCCGTATATGGGATGGAACTTGATTGGGACGCAGAATAAATAGGTTAGTATAACGCAGGAACCAGTAGTATAGGTCAACCTATGCTGAGGACACAACAGGAACATTATAAAAGTGTGTGGAAAGTAGGTGTGGGGATAGAACAGCTCCTCAGATGGATCCATCAATCAATAACTTGAATCGAATGTTCATGATTGGTATAGCAACGAAAAAGAAAACATGGTTCTATAGAACCATTTCAAAAATGAGAAATTCGGCCAAAATAGATCTGTTACAAATCCACAAAACAGTATCGGGATGCTGAGAGTTATTTATTACAAATAACGGTAAGAGTATCAGTAAATTGGCTGATATACAATAAAATATCTCATTTGGAACAAGTCTTTGGAATTCCCACAAGCACACAGGATAATTAATCGAACGATCTGACAGCAAACCTGCAGTTATCATTTTGAACACGGCTATTCGCTCTAAGCGGTCTTGTTCATTTTTGACCGTTCAGAGAAACAGCAGTTCGCGTTATTTTGTACAATCCGAATGTACTACTCACAATAGATAATTGGTTTCCTGGCCACCCATCATATAAAATATTCATAGATTGTTATAGCCCCGACATAATAACGGTTTCAGTCAACCACAGTCTGTTAGAAAAAAGCATTCTGTTGGGGAAAGATGAATGCCCAACAAATTGGTTTGGGTTGTGGTGGCGCAGTGGTTTAGTCGCTGTCACCGGCGTGCTTTAGACCCCATGGTCCGAGGTTCGAGCACCGCCACCCGACTTTGGTGGTAGGCAGCTCTGCTGTCGTCCGGTTCAGTACCACACCCAACCCATCGGGGCCTTATGTGGTTGGTCACTCCAAGTCCCGGGGTTTAGCTTACCGGTTTCCATCACTGAACAGCAGGTCCTCGTCATTATGGGGTTCCACCCCGTCTGCTGTTCATCACACGAAGTGTAATAAAAAAAATTATAGTCTGGATGCGCGATTAGTTTGCCACTGTTTCAGTTTGGGACGAACGTCGAAATTTGGGAATTACCAGCGTTCCATCATCTGGACCTGTAGGAAACAATGACTTCATATTGCGGCAAAGCTTGAACATATCAAAATTCAATTATAACTTTGCATTACAAATCTCTTCAGTTGTGTGGAAATGAGCGTAGCTAGTGAATCAATGCAGAACCGACGGTGTTATTGACGAATTCCCATTCGTGATAGTCCACATTATACATACCATATGACCTAGTGCATACAAAAACTACGCAACGTGGGTTATAATGGAAAAACTGTCACGTTTTCAATCACTCTCAGGTCACAGATAATCTTTTTTCAGCTCGGAGTCATTTTCTACTAAAGATAAATGCTTGTCTTCAACCCAAGTGTTTAGATCATCGTTATCAGATTTGCTGCAATATGTTTTAGTTGTGTAATGGACTAGCACAAGGTGATTAGTAGTATTGGTGGTGGTAGTTGAGTGCACTTAATACAAACAGCTACGGTCACGGTCAAAAACCAGGCAAAACACATCAGTGGGACTGGGACGAAAGGTCAAGCACATTATTCACACGGGCAAACCCATATGCTTTGCGGTAAATACAAAGTTACTTAATCAATCGATACGATTCGTGGGGCAGACAAACCACGTGCATGTACGAGTATATAACAGACAAGTCTACAAAGGGATCATTTAGTATATAGTTGTCCGATTCGGAAGGCACTAATCAGTCCAATTTCATATTGCACAGGTATTTCCTTGCACTGGTTCTTGTGACTGTCTTTTGAAAGTATGGTTATACGAAAAAAACAATAAAGGAATCCTAATCAAACGTACTTTGAGGGCAGTATCAAATTTACTGCATTAATTGGAAGCACAATTTCCCCTTAACGCATTTGAACAGAGAATCCAAAACACAGATTTGCACTATGTATTCCGCATCATTGCGCCGCATCTGTACACATGCATACTACAGTTTATGTGACCGTTAAAATATATGGTCGGTAAATAACGTAATCATAGGCGGAGAAAGATTGTGGTCAAAAATACTCACCAAACACATTTGTTACCAAGGTAGCCTCAGAGTGATATGCCATTCACGCTATTTACACAACTGGGGATGATAATTTTGAATGGCTAGTGCCTCGGAGTATTTCAGAACCCTGGTGTTGTATACACGTGTACAGATCCATGATCCATGATACATTGTGCAAACCTGTGTTTTTGGCTTAGATATTCAAATGCTGCAGTATGTCTGAAAGCGCACTCCCAAGATCTACCCAATCGAGCATTTGATCCAGTACACTCTACCACGATTGTGTAGCAGGCAGGCCGAGGTAAGTGGACCAAACTGCAGTCGTTTCGCCTTAGCGCGGTACCTACACATTAACGGATACACTAGGATATTCGAGCTCTGAATCCTTCAATCGAGTGACCGAGCTACAAAGTGTGTTAGGATATGCATGCTCCTGGCGATACGTCGTTCACGAACCCTTGTTGTCGGTGGGGGCTGCTACTGTGGAATCGTTGCGACTCCTCGTTTACGATAACTGTAAACTCAGCTACACAACCACCAAAGACACGAGTGATTGTTCACGTGGTTGCCACCATTGGCTGAAAGATTTTTCTCTTCTTTTCAAGTTTTGTTTGCCATAACTACACACAGCAATGCAGTCGCAGCCACAACTGACAAAAAGAATAGGCAAACAGCCGATCGCTGAGGTGCACTTATGCCCGAATAAACATTGTGGCTCAATGAGTTGATTACTGGAGTCAGGGATGGGCTACCCTTGACCACCATTTAATGCGTATGTGCTGCACTGCACCGACGCAATCGATGTTTTCTCCACTGACCTCAGCCCGTACGTTACCCAGTTGAGTGGTAAATGCTCCCATTCAGATGATAAATTCGGGAAATTCCCCATGCGGGACAAACAGTTATTTAAAATGGCGAATATATGATGTGTTAGAAATACGCATAACATGAAGTATAAAATAACAGGTCGGATCACAGCGCTTGGGAGAGTTATACAAAAAGAACTGACGAAACACGTGGAACACCGTGAAATTAATCTATTGTCAAAGTTATAACGCAAGGTCTGACGAGATTACCTTTACAAGTAGTGTGAAAACCCGTGTAAAGACACTCAACCATATCTTCTGATGTCTTTAACTGTTGGTTAAGTTGATCGTCGAATTCTCACACCTCACGTAATCAAGTCCCTTGTTCAACATTTTCGTAAACTCATCGCAATTCATGATTTGGCCACTTAGTTTTTCTTTCAGCTACTACAGGTATTAAAAAGTTCCATACTACAAATAAGGTTGATCGTTAACTGGCGCAACATAAGATCGGACTACCATAATCCATTAAAATTAAGTAATTTTGTTGGTTTGCGACAGCGAATACCCTGTTCTATTCGTCCAAACGTGACCTAGGTTCTCCAGCTTTTTAACCTGAAACGTACAATACGACGTAGATGGCGGTGTTTCCACACCCAAAGTTTTGTTCTGCTTAATCTAGTTTTCTGTTTACCTTACATTCGACCTGTGAGTAATACTCAGATAATGTCATTCAGTTGGTTATTTCTGCATAAGCGTGGATGTACAGAATGTTTTAGAGTTGGGATGCGACCTTACGGCCTGTGGAAGTAATCCAGTCGCTAATATCCCGTGAGTCTCGACAACCCAGCAGATATCAGGAATAACAACCAGTTAGTTAAGGGAAAATATATTGTTCTCTTAAAGGTACCGTGAGTTGAACCTGACTACGCTTGACAGTATCTGAAAGCGAAAGGCTTAGCAAACGAAGTTGTGCACTAAACGCACGCACCATTCAAAGTGGAGTTACCCCACCGGAGGTGGCGGTAACTTAAACAAAGATGGAAGACCCAGATGAAGAAGAAGCATCAGGACATAGAAGATCCTGGAGGAATCCATGCTAGAAATAGAAGATAGTACGATCGAAAGCTCCAAGCAATCAATGCCTGCAAACATGTGAAAGCATACATGTGGAACAGGCAGATAAAAATGGTGATAGCTCTTGAACATGTTACACTGTCGGTCTGAAGCCACTACAGTTTCTTGTGCTTCTAGCGTGATTTGAATAAGAACAGTTAGGTCTTTTTGGCGGCGTGTCGTGTGCATTGGAAGTTGTTATTATTATCTATTAAAGATATCACATAAATAAATTATCTTTCACTAAGTCAACCACCCAAAGACTGCTATGCCACCTTTATTTATTTTGCCTCATCTAGTTGGTCAAGTCAATTTTAGCATATAGAAGGTTCACGGGTATTGAACGAGGATTCAACATAATCATAAAATGTTGTTTTGTTGATGGAATATTTCAAAGCCGAATGGCCACTTGTAGGTGCCAGTCAATTAGAGAGAGTTACCGCATCTCAGTTGAAATTCCGTATTGTTTTAAATAATCAAACCACCTTGGCAACTTACCATTCAGTGTGAATGATTCGTGTTCACGTCTCACTGGACCCTTGGGGTTCCTGGTGTTTGTACTTGTCCCTCTTTTCCAGATTGCTAATGAAATTTCTCCTCAGGGAACCTCCTGTTCGTCGATGGTTCCAGCCTAGGCGGAGACTCGGCCAACATTTGGCTGTTTTGGGCATTCGTTCGCAGCAGACATCCTGATGTACACTCGGGCCCAAGCATACCACATTGCCTTTCAGGCGACCACTCGCATTAGCCTCAAGGTCATCAGTGGCCTAATTGTCAGGTGATCAAATGAGCAAGCAATATAGTTCAAATTTCTTCCGCTGCAGCGAGTGACAGCACCCGTGTTAGGACACGCCCAAATGCAACATGACTCAGCAGTTGTTTACCCCATCTGAATGTCTCGCTTTGTTGGCTGTGTTCAGTGATGCTTGCCGAGAAGTTGATCTGTTATTAAATATCGGCAAACAAAATTTCCACGAAAAGAACACACTGGGATCGCGATGTTCCCAAGCCAACAGCGATACCTTGCTGACTGAACTGAACAAAATTTTCTTCCAAACTCTTTTGCGCTATGAGAAAGCCAGGCGTGAAGACTATTTGGAATTGCCAGATGGAACATTCCGCAAACTGAACGATGAGGAGAGTATCAAAGTGAAATATTTGGAAATTGTATCCCGTGTATCAGCCACACTGAAAGCGCTTCTACTGGAGATCGACGAAACGGGAACGATCACTGCGTTGGAAAAGTATTGCAGTCAAGAACAAGCCGAATTGGAAAAGCTGGAAACGTTTGTCAGTTCAGCGGCCGAGAAAGAGCAAGATTTGGCGCGTCTACAAGAAGATGTTCAGGCCTTACAACGGGAAATTCTGAGTGACACAATCGAGTACACAAACACAATTGAAAATTTGAAACATGAATTTCAAGAACTACGAGAAATGGCCTGCATGACAATACAGTATAAATCAAAAGAGTATGCGACAAAATTACAAAGCGAACTCGGACGTCAAGCGAATGAAATGAAAGAACTATCTGGTCGTGTGGAACATGTGAAAGCAGTTATCGCACAGGTCAGTCGTGTGGCTGAGGAGACCAATTCTTGGCTGTTCACCGATATCTCGAACAAGATTAATCTTGCCGATTTCATACCCACGAATGATCACCCGGCTATCCTGGCCGAAAAAGTGAAACGTATCAATGCACAGCTGGAAGAGAAAAAAGCCTTGCACGAAGAACTACTCAAACAGTACGAAGAATGTGAGGCGATTTGTATGGCTGATGAAAGAGAGAAGGAGGGTGCTCATCTGCGCGAGGAATATGCGAAAAAATTTGTCCTTGCCGTTGTGCAAATCCAGTCATGGTGGCGTACAATGATCGAGTTACGTGGTATTCGCACTCGGAAGAAACGTAAGGGGAAGAAAGGAGATAGGAAAAAACCGGGATAAATGAATTCAAATGGGGGCCAAACTATTCCTGTCTGTCGAACTAGCAGTAGGGATCCACGTTGAGTGGTTGCCTTTGTCTGCATCTTTTGTCTATCAGCAAAGGGTGAACGAAATACCCAAAGCATTCTTCCCAACTTCTTCATGGCTTTCATTGATTACAATCTACTATGGATATATTTATACCAAGCGAGAGCAATAGATGATAAGTTGGAGCATTGAGCAGTCCAAATTCGTCTGATTTCTCAACCTGAATATTGATTCAGTGTATCTTTCACTGTGGAGAAATCCATATCCCACTCCGTTAAGCGATCCTAAGTGTTGTTAGTCTATACGAATCACGATGTTGCATCATTAGAGTGTGAGTGCATGTTAGAAATTTTGAGACTGGTATTCAAAACTATCTCGATAATTTGTTGCTTTCCCTGTATGCTCAACTGCTAGAAATGTGAGAAGAGATGTGTTGCAAGAATAGTGAGTAGATGCATGAACGCCATTGTTTGCATCATCCAGCCATATCGCTCAGTGTCTCTAACCACCGGTTACCGAGATCTCGTGGTTCCCAGCAAAGGAGCCTAGAGGAATCGCACTGGGATAAGCAACATTGAGATGCAGAAATAAGGCCACAGTAACAGCCGTTAGATTATTGGGGGAAACTTATTCTACATGCAAAAACATTTTGTTTTCTCAAAAAATATCCAATCAGCCTCCGCGTTTTTGCTGCCACAATTGGCTGCGCTGTAGCTGATCTCATTAGTTCTGATTGCCCGCTTGCTATTAGTCAACAGGAAATGGTCAAGAGCATTTACTCGGCTAGCATTATATAGTAGCGTTGGATGATGTCTAATTATCGGTGGCAATTAGATCCAAATTCGTTTACCTATACTCTCCGAATTTACAAAATCGTCCTATTTTCGTCGTTTTTAGTATCTTCACCAAGTTTCATACATTGTTATTATTATTATTATTATTATTATTATTATTATTATTATTATCGTACAAGAATCCAGTCACCCGTAGCCTTGTTACTGAAACAAATTATATACTCAGGGGATGTTCAGATCATGGCTGGTCGAAACTCGTGGAATTATCACAATCGTTTGATTCATATCGGAAATGAGTGACGTGAAAGGAAAAGCGTTATCTCAGTTTACGATTTGGAGATCCGTAAGTTCATTTCGCAATATAAATTTAATCGGGAAAATATGGTTGGTGTATTTTTGTGGGAGAGACTGAAGGAGAACCACTTTTGATGACGACGACGATGACGCTAATAATTTTGATAATAATAACAATAATATTACTGGAATGAAATGCTCCAAATTAATCGTGTACTGACGGATCATAACCACCAACAGGCTATTATTAGGACAAACGAAACAGTGTCTCAGGTTCCGTTTGCAAGACGGGTTTCATGTTGTCTATTGTTTACGTGAAAAATTTTGATTGGCAATCCAGTGCTAGTTGGAATTGTACAAGAAAGCTCCACCAGTTGCACGTTGTGCGTCGATTCGATTGAAGACGGGTAGACTATTGGCTTTAATCTCTACTAGTAGTACTAATAATTCTACTACTATTCTCCCAGTGAACCCTGGCTTAGGCGCGTCAAAAAGCTTTGCATTTAAAGTATTCCAGCTACCTTGGCCAAAAACAAAACTGCACAAAATGAACGTAACAAAAGGCAAAAAATTATTAGAAAGGTGAGGATTTTAGTAATAGTTATCTTTATTTTTTATTTTTACACGTTAGTTTCGGACATTTACGTCGTCTTCATTGTTTAGGCGGACCTCTACCGAACCGATTTCCAATGTACCTCAAATTACAGATGTCAAAGATGTTGCAGTCAGAAAAAAATCTGTTTGACTTCCCCGAATTGAGTACTGCTTTAACTTATTACTTCATAGTTTTCTTTCTGTCAGCAATCCGTCACTGTCTCCATAACAGTACATTCTATTTTCACTCATTAAAAGAATTTATTCATCTACATTTGATAGTAACTGTTCGTCATCATATATTTTTAATAAATGATTATCTGCGGTTCGATCATTAAAGTACCTTCAAGTCCTACCCTTTCCGATCAAATTGTTGATGCATTCATCAGAGTACAGCTTTAAAATTTTGTCTTTTATGCCTGAATTCCTTGCAATAGCTACTTTTTTCTTCTAAAATGAGTTGTATTTTATCGCACTCAGACAACAAGGGTTCACTGCTCCACCATAATTTCTGCTTGTCTTCGAATAAAAGAATGTCATTTCGAGTAGGCTTGTCAAAGTTTTACCACTTTCCGGTGGTACCCTTCGTAAGCACATCAGCAAGTGATTAGGTCATCAAAATGTGACCCGGAAGTTCCGGGTTCGAACAGCCACCCGTCTTCTCTATTTTCGTAATTCCCCAGGCAGCCTTTGTATGTCCGCAGCCCCCTCCCTGAAAGTTGATTGTACAATTGTATATTCAATAAATTGAAAAGAAAGTAAAAAGACACGAAATAAAAAACTTGTTCTTTGTGAAACGAGATTTGCAGTAAAAAGCCAACCAATGTATGTGAACATTACAGCGTTTACATGTTATTCATCTACCAGATCTGAATACTGGTTTCTTGACTTCCGAACAATGGCATATTACGAGCAAAATTCTATCTTCTCATGAGAGATAACTTAACAAATATTCTTTGCTAAACAGCTAATTCGAGAACTCTTTTCAACAGCCTAATTTTATTACTACTACTACTATTTTTTCTACTTTCGGGATAACTGTATTGACCTATATATATATATTCAATGAAAGATATGCTGATGAAACTCGTGCTGAAAATCGCGACCCGTTGAAATAGAAAAAGGCAGTTTCTCAATGTTACCTAAGTGAAGGCTAAGCCTAGTTTAATACTTTCTTGGAATTCTCCTCAAGCCTTGTTTAAAGCATGCACGGACCACTGAGATGTTTTTCCCAATTATGTTTACAATTCACAAGCAATTATCGGAGCAGGACAACTAGTTGTATTTGGTACTCGTTCACACCGTCGGAGTGGGTATAAAGTGATTTTTCTGGGTTATGGATGTCCGTGTGTGGTGAAAACCAGTCATCGGGCTTCATCACTGCTCACATGGAG
The DNA here is from genome assembly GCA_900618425.1 of Echinostoma caproni. Classification (NCBI taxonomy): domain Eukaryota; kingdom Metazoa; phylum Platyhelminthes; class Trematoda; order Plagiorchiida; family Echinostomatidae; genus Echinostoma; species Echinostoma caproni. The sequence continues at coordinate 23,320 of UZAN01040898.1, read as the reverse complement.
TTTCCATCTGATGCCAGTGGGGCCTGGAGCAAAAACTGAAAGCCATCAAGTGTCCCTGAAGTAATGGGGCCAGATTTCGCTACACTATGAGGCAAAGTACTTCAGTTCCTAGAAAAGATCGGATGACTTTTGAGAGATGGGCAGATGTCCTGGGGGTGTCTGTAGAAATCGAAGTAGGTACAGATTGTGATTCACGAATCGTGGTCACAAACGAAGTACAGAATCGCAGTGGTAATCGTACACTGGAACCTCCCGTCACCGAGGCACAGGAAGAAGGCCACAAAAGCAGCAGTTTATTTATTGACGGAATTCAATGGGGTTAAATAATATGCAACTACAAATATAATTGATCAAATGGATATCAACTAGTCACCGTTCTCTTTCTTCGACTCACACCCGTTTTGTTTGCACTGTTTAGCTTTTGAGTTATTGATACTGATGACCCCAGGTCCAAAGTCCAGAAACTGGAACGCATAGGCCTTTGGCTGGCGTCAGCTCGAAGGTTGACTAACCACAGTGCCTTCGGTTGGAAAACGCTAACTTAGTGCTGAAAATTCACTGAGCCGGACAAATACGTCCCTTTCAACCCCAACAATATCCAGTGGTAACACCCACATTATGAGGTAGCACAGTAAATTAAAAGCGATGTCGTAATAACTCATCTGCATTGATCTGCATTTTTCTTCCTTCAATTATTTGTTACTGCTGATATAATCTGCAGTCGTATCAACTCTTCGCTTGGGGGTAGAACAGTGCACGAGTCTGCCAAACAGAAGGTGCCTCAAGCTGTTCCCCAAGGTGATCGACTGTTCCGTAGAATAGGAAATCAGCGGGTCACCGTCAACCGCAGCACATCTATCAATGATGTTCCTTATCGTTTTGACCACGCATTGTACTTTGCTAATCAATTAACTCCGAAAGGGGTCGGTAATAAGGTGTTCACAGTGAGTACGCTTATGGAAGTGGATGAAGTAAGTACTGTGAAATGACCGACCATCGTCCGATGGTAGTAGATCAACTTCAAAGATGTTGCTATGGTTTGAAAAGGGCTCACAGACTAGTCATTTGTCTCCTCATAAACATACCCACTGTCACCGCATCCTATGATGGATTCGGTACAGTATGCAAGTTCATCAATTTTTTTCGTTTGTCATTTGTCCAACTGTTCACAAATTTCGTATTTAGAACCCATTTATTTTATCTGTTTTCACTTCCCCTACTCGTGGGATATCCGTTAAAACCATCGTGAGTGTACGTTGGCTAAAGCATCAAGTTTTGTCTTGTGGAATTTGGAAGCACCACTCGCTACGAAAAACCCAACTCGTCATCTACGGCAGGTCACTTCGGAACTTAAAAATGGCTGATGCTTACATCGGAAGGTTCCGGTCAACCGTGAGTCATGACTTCTTTTAGTTCTTGTAGGCTCCGTTCCGCAATTATGGCCTGACGCATTAGAGATATCCCGAGCTCCGTCACTCCTACCGCAATATTCAAAGTCTCGAACGTCTGCCATTGACTAGTTTCAGTGATCATATCAGACAGAAAACACAATACAGTACCTAGAAATCGTAATGGCGGTTGAATCAGGGAGTGAAACTGTTATCTGTCCTCCAAAATCTACCGATACCGAGGTGCAAAAAAAGACAGAAGTAGAGGTTTTTTAACCGAAAGAAATCAGTGAAGTTGAAAACTTTGTACAAAGAGTCATCGTTGATTGAACGTGTATTAGCCACGTTATTCTCGATACAGGACTTCTGCTTGAACAGTTTGGCTTTTGATTGGTCTAGACTGGTGCCCTCTGATTCGTTGTCGTGAAACCGTGACGCGCATCTCCTTGTCTGACATTATTGCGGAGGGTTGTGTCAGCAGATCTGTCTGGGACGACATGACTCGTGTCAGCCCGGTGCCAATCCCGATCACGTGTATGCTTTTTTCGTTGAACCTGAATTCCGACTGACAAAAATTAGTAAACCACGTCGTAGTTTGATTCCATCTCGGACACAGCATTGTAAAATATTTTCAAATCGCCTACTGTGTTCTTCGAAATCCTTAGCACACAGGGGGATGTCACATAGTATAAGCAATGCACCGGGTTTACAATCAAACGCTTGGATGCTTCATTTGTGAAACATTCCACTGGATTGTTTCAACTTAAACGATAGTCTTTTTCAACGATGTCGCCCGACTGGTGTGCAAGAAGCGATCACATAACTTGAATTATCACACAGTTTCAAGGGTCCGAAAGTAGAGGTCCATTCCACTTTCTTGGAGAGTCAAAACCAAACAGCCTGAAGTGTTACCATCTTAGCGCACTGTTCAATACAAATTCGGAGTTCTACTGAGAGTTTGGTTGCGACCACTACCTGACCCACCTAACTCGTTGTAAGTCAAATTTCTCCAAAGTACTCTTCCAGGTAGGAACACTCAGTTCGCTCGAAAGTTCATCTCAAACAGCAAGTGGTAGCGGTGTTTGAACAGCAGAATTCACTGTGTTGTTCACATGTGGTGTAACCGATCCCGCAAATTCCTAGTTACCCCAATAAAAAACAGAAACCTACCGGGAATAGTAATCGGAATCGAATAGCACCAATTGGGAGTAGAACTGGAAATCCACTGAATTGCATAAAGTCAAGTAGAATGAAAACGCGCTGGGGATAGAATTAACTTTGTAAGGGAAACCACGCAAACAAATATCACAGGCGTCAGACAACCATTGGCTCATTATTCGATGTCCCATCAACAACGCCAGGACTTGTTTTGTTGTCTTTCCTTAGTCAATCCGAATGATTGTGAGCGCGACCACAGGATTGGTCGGGAAATCCATTTCTTAATTGGCTACCTGGAAGTTGTATCGTGGTGCGTGTGTACTCACTGCACGATCACCATAACTTTTTCAGAAATTAATAGCACTTTCACACGTTGTGAATCCTAGTTAAAATATGATAATAATAATATTAGTAGTAATAATACTCTAATGTAATATAATATAATAATAGCTCTGCATACCAGGATTGGGGCATAACCTGGCTTTAGCACAACGAAGCTTATAACTGAATAAATTTCCTTTTTGTAATTTTTAATTCAATATGGATTTCTTTTTTTGTCTCCCCATTAGCACGGTTCCACATCATTTTGATGGGAGTCAGGATAGCACCTGATACAGATACAATCGTTCGGTAATAATTTAACGGTCAAATCGTAGTCGAACTGAAAGGTTCCTTTTCGTTCCTTCGATCACCAACATTTTGGTAAACACAACTTCCTGCTTAGCTAGTATTTGCACACTATTCACATGGGTCGAGCACACGGGAAATGAAGACAAATCTCTCGTGGCTCCCTTTGATTGAACTGGTCAGCTGTGGACCTGTCGGATCATTCAATCTCGAGGATTCGCAGTTTCTTTCAAAGTGACTGTTTGAAGGCAGTGCAGATAGTCAAGATGCCGGGATGTGGCAGATCGTTTATCAGGACATTCAATTTAGTCACTCACTGCTAAGTACTATCTTAGCTGTGTAGCAGTGCAATAATTTCACTCATCCGTTTACAATACCGGTTAAAGATTCGCAGACGTTCTCGATGGTACCTAAATCAAGCCTTCTAGCTGTTCAGTCCAGTATTGAGGTTTTACGAAAAATCACCCTAATTTTGCAAAGTATCAGTTGTGAACTAACGCATTCTCTGTGGCCAGCAGAAAAAAAATTATCAAGAGTTCTTCTTCTTCTCCTTTACAGATTTATTGGTTAGCGTGCGAACAATTAGAAAGATTGGATCAAACAGTGACCGAAAACCCAAATGATCATCCCAGTGATTTGGGTACCGTATTGGAGTTGGTACTAGCGATTCATGCATCATCAACTGACTGTCTTCGTCAAATTTCAAACCCAGCGTGGGAATTCAAGTGCGTCCTACTAGCCGCCAATACAATTTTGCCCCACTAGCCGCTCAGTGAATCATGACTCACCCTGTATGCATCATCATCATCATCATCATGAACATCCATAGTCCTGGAATAGAGACCATGATCGATACGAGAAGATCTAGTCAACGGACAGAGCTCAAACAGAACAAAAAATGGAACCGACGGGGCAGATTGTGTGTGTTTTTGCGTTGAGTGAGGGCCGGGGGAGGGGCGATCTACCTCAGCCAGCAATGTTTACAGCAGACAGTCGCGTCGATAAAATAATTCCTCAGCAGAAAGGTTTATCAATTAAGGCGTAGCTAGGAGCAGTGGAGACAATCCAAAAGGGACGACATCAGTGATGAAAAAACGCGGGTTTTCAGGGATCAGACAAGTATCGGTATGTGAAGTGACTGAATTTTTGTAATCCCCTTTTGGGATCGAATTCACATTGAATTCGCTTAAATGGTCCTAGAAACATTTAAGCCTTTTGATCTACCTGTTTGATGCTCTCACTTGGGCAAATCATTTTGGATCACAGTGAGGTGAAAGGAAAATGAAGTTGAGCTAAATAATGTCCACTTCCTTCAGTTGAGGTAAAATGAAAAATCATGAAAAAGACCTCGTGGCCTGGTCCAAAACTGTGATATAATTGATTTGTATTTGTATGACTTTTGCAACCTGAGATATGCTTACATTTCAGTAAAAATTGTACACTGATAGTCACACTGGAGAAGATATAGAAGTATAAACAAATTCAGTAGAGTGCTGTGTAAAAACGTGTCTCCAAGGTTTGATTCATCCAATTGAAGATTGACGTAATTCATTTGTAACTCGTTCCTTGTTAGTCAAGATGCGAGCCAGATACGGTATAATGGAATTTTTATAAATGTTTATTCGGGAGGGTAGGTACCGATAAGAGGAACGAGTGATCGAGTGGGAGCGACAAGAAGATAAGTTAAAATGTAAAGGATGGATGGGGTCGTTCAGATTCTTATTGGCAAAAGTCATGCAAGACTTCATATTGTAACGAGAAGGCGAGCTGGCCGGGAAAACGTCTATTGATCCAATTCTGAAACAAACAGTGTATGCGTTCGATTATATACAGTCAATTCTCAACCGCGCGGCGGGATGATTCATGCCTGTTTCTGTGGGTCATTCCTTGTAGGTCTTGGTCCGCACTTGGCACGTACGCTGCCTCTTTTTCCGCGTGCCATTCCGACTGGTTTGACCCGATCGCTGCGCTAGATGCTTTGATCGACAGCTCCGACGTTGTGGCATTCGGTGGGCATCTTTCCCGTTAGCTGCGGATTGTCTTTCGGGCTGTAATTGTCGATTCGCTCGTTTCGGGTGGCAGTCAGCATTGTCTCGCGAGGCACTTCCCGCCGCTGCGTCTGCGCGTCTGGTCGGATGGGCCCCATTCTTGCTTCGGTCGCTAACCAGGACTCTCTTTGAACTGCCTTCCATCACAATATGACCATTTATAAATTCTGTGAATAATGAATCGGCAAAAGTGAGAGATTACGGTTTATTATCATTAATCCACGATGGACAATTTTAAAGTCTTGTTTCAATAGACCGGGAAACACTACAGGCGAGCAGTTAAGTGAAATAGGGAGAACGCATTGTTTAACAGAAGAGAACAAAACTTGTTGAGGAGTGCGAAATTGTCTGAGCTTTCGGAGCTGAAAAGAGAGGCACCGAAGTTTTCCTATACAGTTCTGAATGTGTGTAGACCATCGAAGATTATTATCGATAGTATTTGGCTGAGGTCACTCTAGACAAAAGGTTACCATTAAGGGTTACAGCGTCTGACGGGAATGTAGAGCGGGAAGAACTAAAAATGCACCCCAAGCACTTGGATGTGTTAAGATTAAGGCAGACTAGTTTGAAAATTGTTCGATTCGGGACAGATTCTCAGTGAAGGAAGAGAACTCCGAAGAAGAAGAAACGGTCAAAATCAAAGTCAAAGTTTTGTTATGGGAATAGCTTACAAGCTGGTGCTTCTCTTGTCCCATAGGATGTTTACACAGATGAATCGTTACACATCGAAAAAGGAGTCGCATAGAGATCCGGGTAG
>UZAN01040897.1:47996-68009 GCA_900618425.1 Echinostoma caproni | reverse complement strand
AGTCAGTCAGTCAGTCAGTCAGCTGCAGTCAGTCAGTCAGCCAGTCAGTCAGTCATTCACTCACTCAGTCAGTCAGTCAGTCAGTCAGCTGCAGTCAGTCAGTCAGCCAGTCAGTCAGCTGCAGTCAGTTAGTCAGTCAGTCAGTCAGTCAGCTGCAGTCAGTCAGTCTGTTAGTCAGTCAGTCAGGCAGCTGCAGTCAGTCAGTCAGTCAGTCAGTCATTCTTTCAGTCACCTGCAGTATGTCAGCTGCAATCAGTCAGCTGCAGTCCGTCAGCTGCAGTCAGTCAGCTGCGTCAATCAAACATTCAGTCTGTCAGTTCGTCAGTGAGATTTTCTCTCAGTGAATCAATCAGTCAGTCAGTATGTCAGTCAGTCAGTCAGTCAGTCACTCAGTCAGTCATGCGGGCACCTGCGGACAGTCAGTCAGTCAGTCAGTCGGTGAGCCANNAGTCAGCTGCAGTCAGTCAGTCAGCCAGTCAGTCAGTTGCAGTTATTCTGTCAGACAGTCAATCAGTCTGTCAGTCAGTCAGTCAGTCAGCTGCAATCAGTCAGTCAGTCGGTCAGTCATTCATTCAGCTGCAGTCAGTCAGTCAGTAATTTATTCAGTCATTCAGTCAGCTGCATTCAGCCAGACAGTCAGTCAGTCAGTCAGTCAGCCAGTCACTCAGACTGTCATTCAGTTTGTCAGCCAGTCAGTCAGTCAGTCATTTAGTCAATCAGTCAGCCAGTTAGTCAGTCGGTCACTTCGTCAGTCAGTCTGTCTCTCAGTCAGTCAGTCACTCAGTCAGTCATTCAGTCAGCTGAAATCAGTCAGTCAGCCAGTCAGTCAGTCAGTCAGTCAGTCAGCTGCAGTCAGTCAGCCAGTCAGTCAGTCAGTAAGTCAGTCTGACATTTCGTCAGTGAGATTTTCAGTCAGTCAGTCAGTCAATCAGTCAGTCATTCAGTCAGTCTGTCAGTCAGTCAGTCAGTCAGTCAGTTAGTCAGTCATTCAGTCAGTCTGTCAGTCAGTCAGTCAGTCAGTCAGCTGCAGTCAGTCTGTCGGTCAGTCAGTCAGTCAGTCAGTCTGTGTGTCAGTCAGTCTGTTAGCTGCAGGCAGTCAGTCATTCACTCAGTCATTTAGTCAGTCAGTCAGTCAGCTGCAGGCAGTCAGTCAGTCAGACAGTCAGCTGCAGTCAGTTAGTCAGTCATTTATTCAGTCATTCAGTCAGCTGCATTCAGCCAGTCAGTCAGTCAGTCACTCAGTCAGTCAGTCAGTTATTTCGTCAATCAGTCAGCCTGTTAGTCAGTCGCTCACTTTGTCGGTCAGTCAGTCAGTCAGTCAGTCAGTGTGTCATTCAGTCAGTTAGCTGCAGCCAGTCAGTCAATCAGTCAATCAGTCGGTCACTCAGTCAGCTGTAGTCAGTCAGTCAGTCAGTCAGTCAGTCCGTCAGTCAGCTGCGGTCAGTCTGTCAGCTGCAGTCAGTCAGTCAGTGAGTCAGTCATTCAGTCTTTCAGTCAGTCATTCAGTCAGCTGCAGTCAGTCAGTCAATCAGTCAGTCACCTGCAGTCAGTCAGTCAGTCAGCTGCAGGCAGTCAGTCAGTCAGTCAGACTGTCAGCTGCAGTCAGTTTGTCAGTCATTTATTCAGTCATTCAGTCAGCTGCATTCAGCCAGTCAGTCAGTCAGTCAGTCAGTCAGTTCGTCAATCAGTCAGTCAGTCAGTCAGTCAGTCAGTCAATAAGTCAGTCAGCTGCTGTCAGTCAGTCAGTCAGTCAGCTGCAGTCAGTCAGTCAATCAGTCAGTCACCTGCAGTCAGTCAGTCAGTCAGCTGCAGTCATTCAGTAAGTCAGTCAGTCAGTCAGTCAGTCAGCTGCGGTCAGTCAATCTGTCAGTCAGTCAATCAGTCTGTCAGTCTGTCAGTCAGTCAGTCAGTCAGTCAGTCAGTCCGTCAGTCAGCTGCGGTCAGTCTGTCAGCTACAGTCAGTCAGTCAGTCAGTCAGTCAGTGAGTCAGTCAGTCAGTCATTCTCTCTGTGTTCCCACATTTCTCCAATAAGTGGCACTGTTATTGATCAGCGATTTAATTCGAATGCCATGTTTGCAGCTGGTTATCCGATCCAACCGGTTGAAATGTAAACTGATCGGTTTTCGTTACCAATGTTCAGTCCGTTCTCTGTCTTACGTCGCGGTCATTAGCACCACATTTCGATTCTTTACTGATACCGATTCCGTATGATTGCATACAAAGAGTGAGCGAGAGAGGGAGAGGGCTACATGACGTGTCATGCTGAAGTTAATCCTTCAATTTTATGAAGAGAATGGACCGCGGATCATTGCTGTGGTCCGCGGAAAAGATGATAACCGTTGCGTATACGTAAAGCCTCGAATTCAAAGTAAAAGTCAAAGTTTTTATATTAAATATACCTACGAGCAGTTGTTTTCTAGTCCCAAGGGGTTGAGCAAAGATAAATTGAATAACCGTTCATATAAAGATGAGGAATATCAAAATTTATCCTTGTTTCGTGCACTGCTACAGATGTTGAAATTTAAGACTTGTTAAAGTTTCATCCAGCTTGTGCGTGAAGAAATCAGTTTTGGGTGCAGAAATAACGTGCGGTGGTAGAGAGTTCCAAATACTGCACACTATGAGGGAACTGAATGACACCGACATTCTAGTTGACATTTTTGGAGCCCTGATCTGAATGAATGACACCTCAGGTGAGGGTTGGACGACAAGGCGAACAGTGAACAACATGGGTGATCACGGTTCTGTATAATTTGATACCGAAATCAAGTCCCATCGAATTCAGTAATACTGTGTGGATTACCGCCTCAATTACTCCAATCTTTCCGCATAATGCAGTCCCTTGACGATTTTGGTTGCCATCCTTTGTGGACGTTCCAGAGTCTTACGATCGCGTTGCAGCCATGAATTCCAAACTTGAATTGCATACTCTATGTGGGGTCGACTATAAGCTGAGTGAACCATAAGAACAGCATAGGTTCAAATTTGCCAAATACTCGACCGAGCACCGTATTTTGAAATTATAACAACTGGTGTCGTCACCAGGATCAGGATGAAGGTCCCGTGGCCTGATACCCTCAAGGATGGAGACGCGCAAATGTTCCTAGAAGAGTTCAAGGACGTTGTGGAGCCAGCAGGAATACGGTTGAACCGGGGTAAGTTGACGGCCCTCCGAGCGCCTCTCAAGGGCCGGGAGCGGGCCGTGTTGGATGCAGCGCGAAGAGGCCCGGAGAAGATGGAGTGAACCGCCGTAAACTACGCCATGATCGCAGGTTTTGACACCCCGGTCGACCGCCAACGGGCGTTGCGGAGCTTCAGGACGGCGCGGCTCGGAGTTGGCGTGGAGTCCCTGTGGAATGACGTGGCTCTGCGTGCCCTGTTGACTCCAGCGCTCCCAAAGTTGGATGATGCCACGCGTTCGGAATTATTGCACGGCCGCTTCATGGAGAGCCTGCAGGAACATTTGCGCGAGACGGCATGGATAATTAATGCGGAGAAGACCATGGATGTATTCAAACTGGCGGATGTCCTGAGGGAGTTGGCTTGGAAGAAATTCACTCATTTCCAGTCAACCGAAGGTTATAGAGGCCAGCCTGCATGAGTTACGGCAACTCTTAAGGAATTAGAGAGGTGGCGGCTTTCCGAACCGATCAAGAATGGAGTGCTGTCAAGAAGGAGAATGGTGAGCGCAAATGCCCAGAGTGCTTGCAGAAAATTGGCCTCGAAACACAGCGCAAATTGTCCATCAGAAAACCCCTGATTTCGGTCGAATCGGTATCTCCAGACAAATCCCCCTCCAAAACGGCTGATCGTTATTCAGTCCAGATCCATATGGAGATGGGGATCACAAAGTGCCAGGTTTGTTTGACACATGTGCTGCGGTGTGTATGGCGGAACCTCAGTCAACTGAGTCAGAGAAGTCTTGAATACGGCAGTGAAGACAGTTGACGAACATGAGCAGCAATTCGACAGCGCAGATAATCCAACTTTCTCTATCGAGAATACGATGGACAAGTAAAATTTTGCCATATCGCAAAACAGAAAAACCATAAGTAAGGTAAGAGTGCCGTTGAAACGGATATCAAGCGCGCACATTCCAAGCTCCGGTTAACCGTCTCTTCGCTTCGGAAAGTTTCTCGCAGTGGGCCGTAGAAGTAATCAACTTGGTCCAGGTAAATTAGAGCGCGTTTTTGAGCTCCCAGTTCACTGTGAGCCGTCGCTAAACACGTGGTTCTGATTGGGTTGTTTACTTTCCGCTTCAGACGTCCTAACACATCCAGGGTCGGATACAGAAAGACCGTTCCGGGAATATCCCAGTACCGTGCCAAATTTCTACCAAGAAATGATGACTGTTCTACGCCACATTAACTTGTTTCATTTGAATGGAACCCGAGGGAGGTTCAACACTTGTGTTGTGGAATAATTTTGCATTCTCGATCATATTTTCTTTCTCTTGAAAATTAAGAAGTTTAACTTTAGTATTTATACCTTTTCCCAGACTCATGCGTGTGTGTATGTGTATGTATTAAAAACCCACCACTGTGTTACACTCAGAAGAGTAGATGCGACGCAAACCAGCCAAGGGGAAGAGAAGGGTGTCAAATCAAATCAAGTCAAGAGTGCACTTTATCCATCCAAGGTGAACAGAATTTTCAGTGAAAAGAATGTTATCGCTTTTGCTTTGGTATGCGTGCTATTAAAAATAAGCTTAGAAATGTGACAATTAGTTACTTAGACGATAATGAATAGGACACGGAGAACGCGTAAAAAAATAAAGAAAATTTCGACGTGAAAATTTACATGAGACTGTGTATAAGTTCGTTTGAAATTTGTTCCTTAGACACCAACAAACGTGAAAGGTAAGGTACAACGGAGTTGAAAAAAGCAGTGGTACGACTATATAAAGGTTGAAATCTATTGCGGGGTACAGAATTTGAAATGGAAATATAGATAGGGCTGTGTGTAAGGGATGTGACGCATTGGACAAGATGGAGTCACACAGACTGTCACACGAATTCAGATGTTGGTTGTCAATGAAATCAATCTGCTCCTCATAAGATACAGCTCCATATCTGGAGATGCTTTTCAGAGAGCGTCTAATTAACACGAACTCCTTAGACAGTAGACTGGGAAAGATAACGGGAGAGTAGTCGGTCCAATGACATAAAGCGCATGAGAAAATAAATTTGGAGATGATGTACAATGGCACCGTCTGATGCCGAAGGGGTGAAATATAAAAGGTCAACTTTCTGACTTTAATAAATGTTCTACGTGATAGGATCATTGGAGGTCAGCAGACACGAAACATCCAAGATATCTGAAGTGTTGTGACCTTTCAACTTTTAAGTTATTGATCAAGATGTCGGGAACAGTTGATCCGGAAAGAGTTGATGGCCTATGGTCAATGGAAAACAAAACTTCAATGAATTTATTTGGGTTTAAAGAAAGGTTAACACCATCGAACCATTCAGAAATGGAACTTATGGCTGATTGAAGGGGGGTAGTTTAAGGGTTGTTGTTGTGAGATGCACCACCAACTACTATGTCATCGGCATATTTAAAAGTGAATCTTTGTAATGTTTGTNAATGGGAAATTAAAAGACCTTCCCAAACGAAGATATTAGAATAATGAATCCTACAGAGAGCGAGTCATACGTTGTTGCAACGGTTCGCATAGTAGTATGAATAGAGCGCATTGTTGACAGGGACAAAACATTCATCCACTGTGAATCTTCTCACAAAAATATCCATCGCAGATGAAAATGTATTTAACAGGTGGACGACCGCCACTGAGGTGAAAATCTCACCGAAGCACGTGATGAGGCGCATTCGAGTGAAACTAAATGGGCTAATCTACCCATATGGTCTGTGGAGAGAAATTCTTTCACCAGTACCATATAACCGAATGTAGAAATCTAAGCGATAGTTGTTGTCTGAATCACAAATCTTCCTTCCGACGACTTTGATCTTTACATCGGAAAAACGTGCCCCAATTGACCGAGAGAGAGAGAGCGGTAGTTTACTATGGGTATCTTGTGTGTGTGTGTAGTATATTCATGTCCGACACCATATCGTGCATTCACACTCTGTGCCTTTAATTGCCGTCGACCCGCGCGAGAGGCTCCGATGTGTCCACTACCTCTGATCAATTTATTGCCCCTCATAATTGGTACAGGGTTTTTCCTGTTCCTCGGGGGTGGTCCAGTTTGTGTATCGATTACGCAAATCTTTCCCATTCCGTTCCATTGGTATCGACAGGGAGCCAGTTGAAATTCTTCACCGCACTACCATATAGCCAACTCAAGTAATCACTGCAATGGGGAAACATTCAGCAACCATATAACCACTGTGCATTGAACGAATAGTACAATGATGTGGGAAAGTTAATAATCGAGAACACTATCAGAGAAACATTAACCATAATACTTTGCCATAGCAAATAATCCATTCAGAACAACATCGGATCAGCTGCAACGAGTTCTGGATTTGAAAGGAATTCTAGCTGAATGAAGAACAGCCAACGATCTTAACCCTCAATGAATGACTTCCTCTTCATTACGGGAACAAGTAAATGAGGAACAAAGATGTTGTCTGTGATAAGTACAAGTCTTGATCAAGCTTGTGCAACACCGTGACTTTCGCTAGATATCTTCCTCCCCGGTGCCTAGCGATTTGAGCCTCGCTGAAGGCCATTGCCTAAACAGGGAAACAATATTTTGGTAATAATATGCTGTTATTTCTAATGGTCGAATGCCGTTTAACTGTACGACTTCACGAGATTGGCAAAGATTGCTGTTGCATCCATTGTAAGGTAATCGAACATATATAGTTTTTTATATAAATGACTCATGGTCATAACACAGTTATTGTAATCTCATTTTTTCATTTAACACTCAAGAATCAATAATCAATTACAAATATTTTCTAGTTTTGACCTTTACCGTAGGAAGTACTAGGGACTTTATTGTGACACTCAAGGTCGCATCAATTCAAATGGGGATACAAGAGAATTAGCAATACCATGGTGGGAGATTAAGTTCGAAATCAATGCTTTTTACCAATGGCTGTTGATGTGCCAGTATGATATTAGAACTAAAACATTCCATTTCTACTGTTCGCCGAGCTTGGAAATTTGTGTGCAAACGTTTAATCACCAGCTGAGGTGACATCATTAGTGCTTGTGAAGTGGCACTGTTCTGCCTGTATTCATTCGTTTGTTTATGTGTTTTTCTCCACCGACCATTTTTGTCCCTTGTTCTCATTGTGTTCGACTCGGTTGGCCGTTAAACTGGTGCGTGGGGGCGAGGTTGGTAGGGGAGATAGTTATCCCTCTGTCTTGATTGCGGTTTCGGTGCGTTCTCAGGTCACGGCGTGACAGTTTTTGTTGCGTCATTTGGTCCTTCAGTTGCATTGGCGTGTACATGTGATCCAGTTCGATGTGCCTGTTTATTGAGTTGATGGAGTATCAAGCTTCGACAAATTCTCCGGCGTGTTTTGACTGGGTTTGGTCGATAATTTTCACTGAAGCGAAGTCAAACTGATTTCCTTCTTGATCTTCGTGGAGGGAAATCAAAGATAGTGGGTCATGAGAACAAAGGACAACAGTGGTCGGTGGAGAAGAACACATAAATGAACGGAAACAAGCAGAAGACTGCCGGTTCACAAGCACTGATGATGTCACCTCAGCTGGTGGTGAAACGTTTGCAAACAAATTTCCAAGCTCGGCGAACAGGAGAAATAGAATTTGAACACTTTGTCAGCAAAACTAAAATATAGAGTATCAAGCTTGGATTAGCTCATTCGATTGTTCAGAGAACTTAAATGTTTCCTAATTAACGGGCCTATCACACCAGTTTGGTTAATGCGTGTATGTAAGGTATGAGAAGAGTAGAATAGGTGAAACTTGTTCAAGATGCGGCATGTCGAGTAACCACAAGGGATACAGGTGGATACTGAAAGATATCTTGGGAATCTGGAAGTTGGTTCGAGTTCCTTATTGAATAAATCGGGGAATATAACCACTGGGACATTCATCCTAATACATTCGTTTCCAGATACAAGTTTTCTTTGTTGTAGAAAGCGACCTGATGAAGACTTGTCTACGTTCATTTCCCGTTTATTGCTCGTCACGTCCCTGTGATGATGGTTCCGTGCCCGCCGACAAATAGGTGGAAACATTACTAATTCAACTATTAATTTCTAGAATGAACGGTCATAACATATGTAAGGTATTGATAACAATGGACATCGCACAACTGACTTGGGATAATGTATGTGACATGACTAGAGCTAAATGGGATTTGAAACGGCAACTGGAAATTTTCCGTTCTGATTCTCAGACCACTATATCCCGGATAGATGTGTGCCACCGTAACGGTAATACTACAAACAATCACACGTGTTTCTGCTTTGGAATTAAAAAGCACAGAGATGGCTATACAAATTGTCTAGCATTGCCGTCAATATGTTTCGTCTACAACAAAGTGGGCCACTTTACTCACGTGTGTTGCTCGCATTCTGTTTGTGGTGTTCGGCCTTCATTAAAGCCATCTAACTGCAGTACCATTACTGTTGGACCTACATGCAGGTTTCAGCCTGATTGCTTGAATGATATTTCCCTTCAGTCTGATGAAAAAAGAAAATCAACCATTTCAGCAAACAACCTATTGAAAGACGATTATTAGCCCGCACACACATAAGAACATGATTCGAACCTTTCGTGCTTTTCGTTTTCCGTGGGAGGATCTGATCCTTCCCACTACTTTTCTCACCACGGAAAGATGCGTTCAAATGCATACGTCCGTACTCGTCTGGCGCAAAACAACAATCGAAAAAGTGTCATCTCCGAACCGAACAAAGAACAAATTCGGCTTCAGAAACGTGTCAGTCCTCAAATGACCACCAAATGACTTCACGAGGTCTGCACACTTCGTCTAAACATATTTGCACAAAAGCGAGTGCGTTGTCACGATATCAAGTCATGTGGTGAGGTTCCGCTTACTATGAATCAGCTTCTATTGACCCAGGCGTGTTACGGATTTCATCCGAGAAGGAGAGGTGATGCGGCCANGCCAGCAGCCGAGCGAAACGTTTACCGCACATCACGTGACTGACCGTTGCGGCCTTCCACCACGCGCACGTACGCACGTCATGTGGACTTACTCTGTTACAAGGTCGAATAGCCTCGGCAAATCAGAGGTCAGTATTGATCTGACCGCATTGATTAGTTGGTTGACTGCCCAGAGGGACGGCATACTCCTTTGGTAACACTTACACCAGTTTGTGCCTGCCTGCGTGTTGATGCACTGCTTGCTGACCGGCCCACGGATCGGCCACGTTTACATTTACATACTGGAAGTAGAATAGCTACGTTATTCACCATTTGCGTACTTATTGACTTATACGGGATATAACAGATCAGTCCGAGTTGTTTTTGAAAAAATAACCGGATTGATAGAAGCTACCCATTTCTCAGTAATGTTTTTGTAGCTATCTATGTACTTACCTATGATTTGGTCAAAATGGAATTCGGAATTTTCAGCTTCACTTAGTTTGAATGTATATAGGACCTTGAAATCTTCTCTGCTGAGCTCTCAAAGGAAAACCAGTTTCTGGATCGAAGAAACAATCAATGGATCAGGACGTGACATGGTCTTTTAAATGTTAGGTTCGGCAACATTTACTGGTATACGTTTTGTCTGTGATTGAAGATGAGCAACGTAGCATGAAAACCAAAGTGGACATCCTCATGGGTATCCATCTGAAGAAGATGAATGTGAGGCAGTGAATGCGCCAGAAGTCATCTCAATTAGAGAAGCACAGAAGTACCTGGAATAATCGAAGCTTTTTGCCTTGGTTAATGCTCGGATGTTGTTTGGATTACATGAGTGTGAAATTGATTTAAACAGCACATTTGTTGAGTTCCTGAGAAGAGCCAATTTGAGACAAAGGAGGTTTTTCTGCAATTCTATGAGGCACTCGAATATGGTCACTTTTGTAATAGCGGTCACCAAAGCCATAGCCAATCGGTCTATCGATAACGTGTAAACGAGTGAACGATAATCGCGATTGACTGGTGAGCGGGTGTGGAGTGAGATGTCAGATCAGAGCGTTCGATAACCGCCGTCGCGCGGACGCACCTGTGTCAATGAATGAACGATAATCATACTTGTCTTTGCCTGAAAATCGATGATCGGTCACTTGACAAAGGTCATGGTAACCCGGGTCTAATGCGCCCAACTGTTCGAGCGATGCACTTCTACTATTTTGTGAATCACGTCATGGCATCACGTGTTGAACGTAATCCGTCAATTATGTTTACCAACCCCGACCGTAACGAATGTATCGGTCGGTTTGAACGATGGAGCAACCGCACTGTACACTGGCCACAACAAAAAAAGAAAGAACGAATAGATGTCTCATGTGAGTAAAGGAGGATTTGATTCAATTTCAAAGGTGAAATTCGTCGTGTATATGACAGATGAAGCGTGAACTGAAAGCTAGGAAGTAGTTTACGACTGTTTCGACCTGGTTGGGTCTCATCAGCAGTGCGCATCCATCGACCCAACTGGAGATCGAACCCGGGATCTCACGGGCAGGACGCAAGCATGTTACCTACTCGACCACCCATCTTTGCGAGCTTGTTGTAGGCCACAGACCCCGCTCATCTCAGCACTAGCCTCCAGGGTTATGATTCGGTTGGAACCAACCAATCACAACCTGACTACTTGTTTCATACCGTGGAGATGATCAGTTGCCCGGGTAACATACTTGGGTAACATACTTGCGTCTTACCCGTGAGGTCCCGGGTTCAATCTCCAGTTTGAGACCATGGATTCGCACTGCTGACGTGACCCAACCAGGTCAAAGCAGCTTTTCAGTTCACGCTTCATTTGCTATATACAAGACGAATTTCACCATTATGTCTACCTACGCTAATGGCACATCTTTTCAGTAGAAAATCATTACACAGCGAACAATCAGTTTGGAATATGGGAAAGAAGTCAATGTACTGAGTATACCCTGAAACAGATATTTCATTTAGTTTTGATGGCGTGATTTCCTCCCGGTTCATTCCTGTTTTCATCGAATGGGTTAATAATGATGTGATTATTATAGATAAAACAGTTGCATATTATGGTGCTCGCCATATTCCCAATTCTGTGGTTAGCCTAACATTACAAAGGAATGGAGAAATATCTGGAATTGTTATGCGGTAATTCGATTGGAAAAGATTCCGGTGAAGAAAGGTTAGTAATTTCGGGATAACTAGACGCTTGAAACTGAAAAATAGCGAATGAATATAGGATGCAATGTACTAATATCAAGCATTGTACAATTTTTTTAAATTTCTTCGATACATAAAGGATAACTAGGACGGTATATTTAAATTCCGTTATTAATAAGCAGTACATAATTATAAACACTAGTAACAAGTAACGGAATTGACGTACTTCTCACCATTCCAATTTGTTTTGTCACAAAACTCCCAACCGATTTTACATACTACTTAATGGCATCTACTATTGACTAACATGCTATGTCGCAGTTCCCGGAATTTACTCTGTTTTTCGAATTCCCGAGGGGTACGACATAGCAGTGGTACCTTTTTGATAGGCAACAGTTCTGATCAAATCTCAAGGAACAGTCTTGCGTGAAATACCATGTTCTATTGAATACAACAACTGTCACTCAGCAGCTTGAGAGCATCAGACCGAGTCAGTGCACCCGATACACTCTTCTATCCGCTAGTTGCTTGTCCACTGTCATGTTAAATGACACCGTGTCGAATTGCTGACATCTGTGTGCGTTCCTTGTGGGGCTTATCCAATCAACAAATCGCTTCATGTGTGCGAGACAAACCTGGTGACCGCTCATTGACTGATTGAGTAGTGGTTTTACTCCGTAGCGTGATGCTGCAATAGAAATCATAAGCTACTGTGAGATGCTTGACTCGTGTGTGCAACAGGATGTCCCCAGTGAACGGACACAACCGCAACCAGGGCGGAGTCTGGGCTGGAGCCGTCGATAGACAGGAGGTTCCCCGTAGCAAGGGTTAACTGACAGTCTGAAAGGGAGGAAATTGCAGACAACATGAACCAAAACGTCCAGTAAGACATGAACACGACTCACACTCAAATGGAATGGCAAGTTGCCAAGGTCGTTACTCGACATCTCAAGCGGTCGCACCTGGGACAACAATCGATCATCCTGGATCGATATACGCATCAGTGTTGACCAGATTCACACACAGTTTGTTGCAGACTTTCAGGTTATATTTCATCTCTGTGATACTACCACAAAAGTATCGAATAATCCATTTCACGAATAGAGGTCATAGGTTCCAGTTGAGCAGCTGGGAATGTACGGTCTACAGCTGACCTCAAATAAAGGAGCACATCACTATAAACATAGTCACCTTTGAATGCATGCTTTGAGTGGATGGTCATTTTGTTAACGTTTTCGGTTGGGTTACCTTTTTGGAATGGTCTATTGTGAATTTCTATAAACCTTTCTGGGTAACCGGTGTTTACCATTGTTCTGCTCAGGAAATTCACCTCTTCCTTTGAAGAACAAATGTTTCTCGCCCGGTGAAATAGGGTTCTCACAAGCCCGCGTTTGTAAGTCATGGAGGAAAAAGTTAGAACAGTGTAGATATTAACCATTCCATGTCGTTTTTCGGTAAGCTGAGCTTTGTATTATCCCATTTGTTTGCCTCGTAACATTTGTCTAGTAATGTCCAGAAATCTCGCTACATTGATTTTCTTTCTGCATTGATGAAATGGATCAAGAGGACTCGTTGAAATATTTCTGTCATCTTCTTACCCACAATGTGTCGTTGTTATATTTACTCTCTCTCTCTCTCTCTACACCCTTCGTTTTCCTCCGTTTACACTGTATTCTCGTGAAAATCACTGAAAATCCACCTTTCGGATGCCTAAAGACTCACTTTGACCTGACATGATCTGACCTGACTTGATCTGACCTGACTTGTCTTCATATCGATTATTCAGTCCCCGGTGATTTCGTTCAATAAACAGAACGCAACTTCTTTGACTTTTCCCCCGCATCTCGGTGTCGGGCGATTTCAGCAGGTAGTGGGATTCCGTGTTTCGTTTCGTTTAGTTTAGGATTCTGAGCACTAAGAGCGGATCACTCCATGCGAATTTCAGGCCGAGCAACTTTTCCATGTTATCCTGGGGGTTAAACCGATCTCAGAACCGACGAATCAACTGCCGATGCTAGTCGGCTGATCTGACATTATTAGCGTTACTGTTGTGTGTGTGTGTGTGTGTGTGATGGAGAGAGCTGGAGTTCGCGTTTGTGCGTGCACACAACAAAAGAGGTTTTACGGGTAACCATTTCGAATTTATTATGACGAACGATAGACGACGGCCTTATCATGCTGCAAACACAGAACGATATGGTTAAGATGTTTCTTCCTCTCATTCATATTATCACTCACAGATCACTGATGTATGATCCCTCGGGTGAGTTTATAGTTTCACGATTATGACTAGTCACCCAAAGGTAACAATTATATTTCTTCAAACAATTTTCGACTTAATATTCCTCTTCAATAAGAGAACTTATTCTTATATTTACAGAAAACATTCGTTTTGAGGTTGAAGGGACCACATACAAACAGATCGATGGGTCCCATTTTGGAAGATGTTTTTCTAGGAATGATTGAGAAAAAACTAAGTGATAATATTTTCAAGTTCACCCTGTACAAACGTTACGTGAACTATATTTTCATTATTACAGGTGATGAACATATAAAAACACTTTTACAACAGTCTGACTCAGTTCATCCACAGCCAACTGTGTCTCATGGAACGGAAACCAACAACACGCTAGCTTTTCTTGACATAAAAGTTACAAGGCGGATAAACGGAATACTACAACACTCAGTCGATAGAAAAGCGACATGGAACGATCAATACGTACACTTTTGCAGCTTTTCCCCCATGACTTACAAACGCGGGCTTGTGAGAACCTTATTTCATTGGGCGAGAAACATTTGTTCTCCAGATACACTAAAGAAAGAAGAGGATTTCCTCAAAAGAACATTGCTAAGCAATGGTTACCCAGAAAGGTTTATAGAAATTCGCAATAGACCATTCCAAAAAGTAACCCAACCCACAATGTCAGTAAAAAGGTCATCTACATCAAGCTTGCGTTCAAAGGTGACCACATTTACAATGATGTGCTCCTTTATTTGAGGTCAGCTGTAGACCGTACATTCCTAACTGCTTAAATGTGATAATCGGAATAGTACTGGATGTAGAAATACGAGAACCCGTAATGTGCTGCTCAGAACTGGATTCACTCCAACTCGAACTACGGACACCAATGAAATACAGGAGGAATTAATAGGAACAAATGCTTATGCTTATTGATAGAATTAGAGCATGGTTTATAGAAGGTAATAGGCCATAGGATTGGTTGAACGACCGTCCTCCAATCACGTAACCGTTTGCACCGACGTATCATATGTATGTTTGTCATGTTCGCTCGGCGTACCATTGACCGAGCTTCCTGAATGGTGATTGGATAACATGAAACTGTACCTGGTCGTGCATGGATTGCGGTCACGGAAGTCTGGATCACCGACTCAACTCAGACGCGTTGCCTCCACTAGTGGAATTGATTTGGACAAAGGTAGACATGGCTGGCAAACCAGTTCCGTCTCACACACTGTAACCGATTTCACCTGCAGTTGCGGTGACGCATACATACATAGGCAGAACGAACCTTCAGCTCTCACAACGGATGGTCGAACTTATCCCAAAGTGTTCGGTGAATTCGATGATGCAATCGATGGTCAAGTGATTACAATAAATCCAGGATCATCTGTTGCAAAAATCTGATGGCCACAAGACACACAATGGACCCCAATCCATCTTTCAAACCACTAATGCTAATCGCAATGCTGCATTTTTTGCGATTAGTGAAGCACTGCTTATTCGATTACATCACCCGACCTTGTGCGCACAAAAGTTTTTGATACAATCAATCCACTTACCATGGAGTTGACCTTCTACTTCTAACTTTATAAATCTTTGTATGCTTGTACACGTTCGTTCACCATAATTGATTATTCCCGTATGCTATACATGTGCCTGTTTATTTTAAGCCAGCGACTGAGAAGATTAAACGAAATGTTAACATCTCGCGACATTTGTCTTCTTTCTGTTTTGATGAAGTTGATAAATGGAGCTCAGTGCTTCAAGCAACTCAGTGAATTTGGTCGTATATGGATGGGCGCAAGTGAATGCAAGTGGATGACAGGAGCGCGTTTCAATGCACAACAAAGTGAAACACACGGTGGAAATTGCCCGATCATTTTCACCCATACAACTGGCGTTGGCTGGGGAGAGAGGAAGGAACTTAGGGATGCATACCGATCCAGAAAGTAATACTCTGTAACCGTGATGTTTACCCCTTATTAGGGTCTGGAAAATGGGAGACAGTTCAGCCAAATAATCCCCCCTCGAAGATTACTGAACTGCCCAGTGGCCAATGTCCAATTGAATCGATACAATGAAACCAAAACGTACTAGCTTAATCCTTAAAACGGTTAGATGCCGGCTGTGTTGAAAATTGTGGTTTGCTTTTCTGATTATTTCTCTTGAAAATCACCAAATATGTGAACGAGGGACATAGCTCTGTTAGATTGTGGGACAAATATAAATTCTGGAACGGCAGAGTGCCAAAATGGGGGTTCAGTGGTGGATTAGTACGATGCGTCGTCTAATGTGGAATAATTGTTACACATGGGAGCCTCCAAGTTGTACTCGTGATGTTGCCTGGATACCTGGCTACGAAATGTCTGCAAACAACACTTCCTGTTCAGAGCGCACACCAACACCCAAGTTATAATGAGTGTTATGCGAATTAAGCGACAGTCTTAATCATTCACGGAGTGGATGTTAGCAACAAGGAAGCAGGACGATCATGAGAAGTCTTCTGGATTGTCTACTTTTCCAAAAGATCCCAGTTGATATCACTTGTGGGGGCAATCAAGCCATTATCAAATCATTGTAAAGAAACCTTTGAGAACAAAGTAACCTATACATGACATTGGTTCCATCTCCGTGTCGGGACGTTATCTTTCCGCCTCATACGAAAGGTCATTTCGATGTTTACTGGGCAATCTTTACAAATCTTATCAACCTTGAAACAGGAATGGGCTTCTTCAGTTCGGAACTTCGACAGGGATTAGGATAGAACCGTTTTGGTCTGATTAAACGGTGCTCAGTAGTGAATCCTTGGATAGCCATTAGCGCATGAATGGAAACATCCTACGGAATAGTAGATCAAGCCTAATTAGGAAAAGGTTAGAGATACACATTCCAACAAAAAACCGAGCGATTTGGGGACGTCATTGGTACCGAATACTCATACATATTGTGTAGTATGGCTGTATTTTAGGGGAGGGGACGGATCTGACGGGAAACGATAGATTAACAATCTGTAAGATCGTTTTACCGGGATTTTGCTTAACTACGGCTCTTGTTCGAATCATTGTAACGAGCTCTACTTCCTTTCGTAGAATAAACGGCTGCACGCAATTTTCGGGACGAGAAAAATCACTGATCAAAGGGTTGCCAAGGAAAATATGATTCGGCAGCGGTGATGGGGTTCAAGTACACGACCTCCAGGACGATCCAGTGATGATCTTCACCGCCTAACCACAGCCACAAAGCTCACTCTATTCCCGCTGCATGAACTGAATCAAAATACCCTACTATAGCAACAATGTATTACACTCCACCGTTAAAGCTACTGTATTCTAAGCAACCCTAACCGTATGGGACGACAATGTACATTGCAGACACTCACTCGAATGCGTGTATAAAGCTTGCTTATCCACCTGCTATCTTACTCAAAGTTCAAAATTGATTCAGTCGATCCGTGTTGATGACCCTAGTATAACAGCAACTACTCATCGATTTTTTGTCCGGCCGATCAGTTGACATACTTATCGACCAGCGGTCGCATTTATTTCCCAGCAGTCACTGATCACGTGGTCATGTCGATTAGTTGGACCTGGTTGCTAGCATTAATTCACTCAGTCCCTTGAGATAAGAATCAGAAAGGCATATCAAACGGAATAGAGCCGAAATGAATTTGGCTTTGCGTTCCATAAGGTGATCGTCTATGCACAATGCACATCACGCAGAGAATGCGTGAAATGACTAGTGGAGAAGACCGTAGTGAGGACAACTGTCAAGCCTTGATAGCGGTGTGTGGCTACCCAATGAAAAGGGATTAGCACACTGGGCGAACATGCATGCATTGCACACAAAACGGGTTATGAACAACAACAACAAACAGGAATACCAGTCACTTGGAGATTGTGGAGGGTTTAAAGCAGTCAAAGTAGATCCATTGGGGGCAGTTGGAGGCTTGAATTTTTGAACAGTCCCACCGAAGGCATTCAGAACATCACAGTACGGTGAACAACCTCCTTCGTAGTCATACCAATTCATATCATGAAGTGTAATTGTCAACACAAAGAGGAATGTGTGTGCGTGTGTTTGTGTGACAAATGACAGTCTTAAATATTCAACTTTGACTCTGAACACGGGTGTGTGTGGAATTGATAACAGTGTCAAAAGTTCAAGTGGTTACACATATTTTGAGGGTGGTGATGGATGAATTGGGTCGTGGATGTTCAATGTCTAATGTTGGTCAATTAGAGGCAGTGGGAAAACTCTCGCATAAGCCTCGTCACCACCGACTCAAGGTATGTATTCAAGACTGAGCTACATGCCACTCTTCACGAACAACGCAGTCGAACTTTCCCTTGAACGTAATATCATTGACCTCATCCACCCTATTAGTTGGAAGGCAATTTCACAGGTTGGTTACCCTGCGGTACCTAAGTGGTAATCCGATTGGCAGAAGCTTCAACAATGTGAGCCTATGTTCACGTGTCCTGTTCTGCTCGCGCAGAGGGAAGTACTCCATTAGCTCCGGGCCCATGGCACCACGTAGAATACGCCGCACACATATGGTGTCCACCCGAACTCGGCGATATACCTCCGGGAACAGTTGTGTGGTCTGTAATCGTTCAGTGTAACAATGCCCACGTAACCCGCCGAGAGGGCGAGTGGTCGCTCATTGAACTCTCTCCAGCTGTTGTACACAGATATTCCCGGCGCTCGCAAACTCCGAGCGAGGTGTACAGTGCCCCAAAACTGTCGTATGCGAGTTTGGATGGTTGAGTGCTTTCTGCTGGGCACATAGGGTTGTGAATCCGAAAATCTACGGCTTCGGCCGTAGTTAGGATGCGAGGCCTCGATTCCCGCATCTATTGTGTGCGATTCCCTTCGGCGAGGTGTGAACACACTGTACTTTCAATTGTCCTCGAAAGCTCATACGAAGCGGGGGGAGAGNAGCTTAGACTGTTCTACGGACTGCTCCTGGGAGCTTTCTCAGACTAATTTCTACCTATGCAGACGTAAACAGTCCCAGTAGACACTTGATGAGGGCAGAACGTGTACAACAAACTCATTTCCAGTGCAACGAATGTTGGCCGCACCGTGGCGCATCCGTGGCCACGTGGCTGGGAAGTGGAGTAATTTAGTCAGTCACAAGTGCGGTTTTGACGCACCTTGTTCACACTAATCACACCGTAACCGTAACCGGAGCGTTCCGACCCCTGGGTAGAGCTAGAACGGGGCAGTCTAGATACTTGTGCTTCTTCATTCCGGCCACAGTGGAGGGAGTCGTCAACCGCGTCACGGTCCACCAATCTGTTTGATCAAAGTTGTCCAAGTGCTTAATCTCCCATGGCCAGATTTCCGTCAGGTAACTCGTCTTGGAACATCCGAGCAAAGGACAAATCACTCTTGACTGATTTAGGTATCCCTTATTGAAAGTGGGGACCAATTATGATTTAAACAGTTGAACGTTTTAATNATTGCTTCCCCTAATCCACCGTAAACTCCCAACGAATAGTCAAATATGCAGCTTACCTAACGGTCTTTCCTCATAATCTTGCCAATAAACCGGTCCGGCGAGCCTTTTATTTAAAACCACACTTTGGGAAGTTAAGTTTATTATTAGAAGTGCCTTCTGTGCTCCATCTCTCCCTACCTCTCTCTCTCCCTCACACTTCCGGAGCTAAATCTGAACAACGAGATCTGTAGTTTGTCTCCCTGCTTGTGTTCGTAGTCATATTTATCGTTGTGCGTTCGTAAAACTGCGAAGATGGGCTTCGCCACACTGCATTGTTTTCAAAGATGAATCTAATGAAACAAACAGAACAATAAAACTGTTATGAGTTCATCAACTGCATCATGAACACCTGGCGGACACACCTATTATTCTATTGTTTAATGATGAAAGAAACGAAACGGAATATTCTAACCTTATACCATGGTCAAATCGTTGTTTGGCAGATTGAAACTGTGAAAATTTCAGTAACCTTGGTGGGACTCGAACCCACATACGGACGCCGCTCCATTAACTGAGCTACAAAGCCAGACCGATAGCACTGATCCTTTCACATTCGAATAATCCATCTATGCGTCATTTCGAACCCCATCGGGTTTGTTGAAGTTTTCACAACTTCAAATAATACAATCTATACCTGATTGACGTCCAGTGATAGAGTGACGCACAGAAAACGAACCACCAAGTTCAGGCAAATAGAACATGAGTTCGGTAATCTTCGTGCACTATACTAAAACTTTTTCAGTTTAAGATGTCCGAATACCAATTTAAGATGTCACAATATGAATTTAAGATGTCCGAGTATCAATTTAAGATATCATGTTGCTATGTGGATAGTACCCTGCACAGTAAAGAGTGAAAACGTTGGATGGGACCCCTGTTTACCCAAATCCATGTGCGTCCGATCTGCATACTGATCTATGCCCCCCGAAAATATCGTCCCACGCTCAACAAAAATATGCGCCGACGATGATCTTGTCTGCTTGTTTGCACACACGGATTGGACAATGCAACCCACATTTCAGTCAGAGCTATGCCACCAT
>UZAN01040897.1:34719-45099 GCA_900618425.1 Echinostoma caproni | reverse complement strand
CGAGTAACATCCTGTCCGATTTCATCGTTATCCGAGGGCCGTAAGCTGCCGTAGGAGTATGAAAATACAAACGACATAGCGAGCAAGGTTTTTATCGTAACTTCGTCTTCGGGCATTTACCATTGTTATATGTGAGTCGTGGAGGACTTAATTCAATTACACAGGGGAAATTTATCGTGTATATAGCAAATGAAGCGTGAACTGATGAGTTTGTCTTGTAAATGAGATGTGAGCTGAAAGGCTGAGGAGCACGGGACAGCTGTTTTGGCCTGACTGAGTCTCATCAGCAGTGTGAATCCATCGACCCAACTGGGATCGAACCCGGGACCACATATGTATGCTACCCACTCGGCCACCAGGAAGCTGATCAGACCGTTTTTCATTTTCCATTTACACGATATAGCACAGCCCATTTTTGCGAGCTTTTTGTGGGCCACGGACCACGCTCATCTCAGTACTAGCTTCAGGGTTCTAACTAGATTGGATACTTTCACAACCTGACCACTTATTTCGAGTGAGTAATGGAGGATTTGATCCAATTTCAAATGGAAATTTGTCGCCTATGAGGTCCCAAGTTCTATCCCCGGTTGGCTGGATGGATTCGCACTGCTGATGAGACCCAACCAAGTCGAAACAGCCTTAAACTGCTTCCTCGCTTTGCAGTTCATGCTTCATTTGCTATAAACACGACGAGTTTCACCTTTGAAATTCACATGCTCCACAAGGCCATGTGGAGAAATAGGGGAGTGGGACCAAGGCCAATTGTGGGAATTTTCAATGACCTTTGTTCAGGCGCAACGTGTCACTATGACGCGATTGAGGTCACGATTCGGTTCGTCAAGTAGATTGGAGCGGAGATAACGCAACTGGAGTGTGCTCAACAATTTTCTTCTGTTCGCACAGTGGTGGTTTCAAAATGTTGATTGTTCCTGCTTCCGCCAAGTGGCGTTGCCGAATCTAGTTCGACTTGTTTACGGTACTTTGTAAATGACATTAAAAGCAACGTTGTCTATCCAATGCCTGGGATCAGCAAGGTGGGTGTAGTAATTGTTATAATAGTAGTAATAGTACGTAATGAATGCAGAATGCGAATCATTGAATACGAATCACTGATCAGCAGTCATGAACGTCACGAAAGTGCTGGATCACACTAGTATTTGCTCTCAATATCCCACGTAACCGAGACACGAGGAAAAAGCCACAGGAGCAGTAGTTCGATTATTGAAAGAAAGAAATAAGGGGATTAAATAACGTGTACAAAACAAGTTCATTGGTCATCCGGGCCTCTGTCAATCACGTTCTAGTATTTATGCCATTGTTCAGGTTCCTTCTGGGCCGCACCGTATCTGATTGGCTGGTACCTATGGTATGTAGTCCAGAAGCTGTGGCGCGCACGCTATTTGCTGACGCCACCCGTGAAGATTGACTGCTCACAGTTGTCTTAAAACTGTAACGTGTAACGTCCAGGGTATGCGTCATCTCGCAGGCTGGGATCACCACGGTGGGTCACAATTGCACTGGTTATTGCTTTTTTGCATTCGGTGCTTAGTCAGACCGGTTTTTTCTTTGATCCTGTGTGTAAACTGCCTCCTTGATCGTCCTACATAACTAGCTGATCATGTGCAAGTGAAGAAACGTGTAATCATGGATGAGGAGAGGATGAAGAGCTTATCCTTGAGCTTTGTTTACAGCTGAGACCGGCTTGTAAACATTGCACGTATAGCGGCTGCTGGTTACGTTCGTGTAATTGCTTTTTCCAAACGTCTTCTCTATAGATCACCAATCGAATCTCGTTTGAACGGGAGGTACAAGAACAGTTCTTTCTTTTTTGGTCGTATTGACCTTTTGCATTGTGGGCTTTTTTATGCCACTCTACTCAATTAAACGCTTCGGGTGGATTTGATATTTCTTAGTTCTTCCTTCATCAGATAATTGGAGCAGAGCATTCGAATTCTTAAAGCCAGGTGTACCCACTTTCGCCTAAATTTGATCGGGGGCAAAACTTTGGAAACGGATGCAGTGACCGTTCCATCTTGGTTTGCGAAAAAAACGAACACCATAACTTTCCATTTGGTCTAGATTGAGGTCAACGTCGATCAAATGAACCGTGTCCTGATATCCTGCTTCAGTCGTAAAACTGATTGACGGATGAACTCGGTTAAGATGCTCTAACTAAGGTTCGGCAAAATCCATTGATCGGAAAAGATGAAAATTATCGTCGACATAATTGCGAGTTGATGAATGATATCCTGTAGTCCGTTGTTGCATTCCAGCTAACTTATGAGCAAATATTCCAGAAACCAAACACGTGAGGGGACTCATGGCTACACTGTAAACGCTACTATTACAGTTAAAGAAATATTATATATTCAATCGAAATCACATTATTATTATTTCCTTCAGGTTTGCTATATTGCTCGCTATATTGTTTGACTTTCGATATTCTGATAGGAATCTGTCACCCAAATTGATTGATCTTCAGTAAGTCCGGTTGAAAACCGACTGTTATCATCGATCATACATGAGTGACGCCAACTCATTTGGATGGGAGAAAAATCATGATATGCATTCGACACATTTTTCCACTTATGATGAAACCGCATCAATTTAAGATGGCACGATGTAAATTTAAGATGTCCTGGTGCCATGTGGATAGTCCGATAGTCCGATTACTCTATCGGTTCATATTGTCTGGTACTGTTTATGATGATCTTGTTGTCATGTGCAGTTCATCCGTGTGGTGATGGCACTCCTGCTATACAGTTGAAGTTCACTGGGCCTGTTTAAGACTCGCGGCTGTAGACAAGGTGTGGTTTCTCGCTCGGATTACCTGGGCAATCACCAGGTCACCTGTTGCACCCGAAATATCCGACCGATCGACAAGTGAACTCGATCGGTCGTGTGATTTTCGGGACTGCACATGAGGATAGGTTCCGAATCCAATGCAGCCTAACTGTTGGTAGAGACTCACCACAGGAGAATCAGTTGTGGAACGATGCACCATGTGGGAAATGCGGATTGGAAGATGTTCAAGCAATGATGACCCTGGACCAACGTTTCACTCGTCTAAGATACATGCACTATTTATTTTTCTAAGCGGTTTCGGTAAACACATAAACATAATAGAACTTTGAAGTTGTCTTAAGCACGAATTACAATATTCACTAATAAAGGCCCACGCAAAACTCTTCTTGGTATTTTCCCAATTGACTTTTTTCGCATTGAACGATCTTGCGGGGAGAGAATTTAGGAGAGAACAGATATTATGGAAAAATGCACATTTATTTTATTATAGTTGTTCAGTATGTTTTCCATCCTGCTGCTTGTATAACAAAATACGGCAAAGATACTTTATTCCACCTCCAGAATAGTCACAGTAAGAATAATTTAACACCCTTCGATCCTTCTCGGTTTTCGGGAACAAATGGTTCGTTTTGGATATTCTTGTCAATGATCGAGGACGAAGGTTTACGTGGGGTGGGCTGTTCTCCCTCACCGTTAAGCCCGTGATCGTGTGTGTCATTGACGCGAATGAACGAATCGGGCGGTAGTTGACCTCTGGGTTCGGGGAAAGAAGAGAATCACGTCAAGATTGATCGATAAATCGATCAACATGCCCAGACGTGAATCTTGGGACGAATCATTACATGGCTGGATTCAGTCTAGGCCAGACTGGATATCCCAGTGAGTAAATTCCATTGCGGCCGTGATTCCCTCAAATAACACTGATTCCTTTCAACCGCATGCTATTACTTGCGTATTTCTGACATTGAAAGACATACTTGACAGGATATTTAACACTGATACATGAATACAGTGAAAGAATTACCAGTATTTCACCTGAATAGTAAGATCACATTCGAGCACACTCACTAGTAAACAGAAATCAAATTTTTCTGACATTCCCGGGATGATGATGATTACATTCAATCCGCATTGCCAGTGGCAACACTCCGTCACCTGCAGCTTCTCCCCTCGCTGCTCAGCTTCATCGCATATGTTCTTAGCCCTTATTATTTCATTGATCAACCCTTCGCATCTTTCACATCCTGATAGAATGCGTTCGATCCAGATAGTTTAGTGAATGAGACAGTTGGCGATAACAATGAGTCACATTCATTCATCCATGTTCTCACAAACGACAATAACTCTGTACTGGGTGCTCCATTGGATATTAGGTTGAGATGGGTAAAGTGCTCTATCCGCAGTTACCTTTCTATTGATCAGCGATTTTCTTCTGTTTGAAGAATAGTTCTCTTCACTGACGAATTGATGAAGAATCCGGGAAACATGTTACAGAGTGGCATCTGCGGTCGCACTGAATGTTAGATAAGGGAAGAGGTTCAGTGATATTTTTGCACAGATAAATTGGTATAGACTGTTGTGATTAGTATCGACAAGGTCTCGACACGATCGCACTTGTGATTGACTTATTTATTCCACTTCTCAACCACGCAGCGTGATGCTCACGGACGCTCCAATTACTTCCCCTATTCCTTTGTAAACTCTCATCAGTTTCCAATCGTGCATACTGAATAGTGTTGACATGATTAAGCCACACTGAAAAAAAGCTTGTTAGCCAATTGGTTCTCAATAATTATTATATCATCGGTAAACTTTCAGGTAGTAAAGTTACGAGGAATGAGTTAATTCTGTAGATAGAAAAAAGAAAGGAGATAGACTAACACCCTGGAAAACAGCAGAATCTATATTTATGGAAGACAATGTCGATCATTAAATGAAGTCTACTGAGTCAACTGAGAAGTAATCGATAAAATCATTCAGAATTTCCGGTATCAGGCTACACTCAGAAA
The DNA here is from genome assembly GCA_900618425.1 of Echinostoma caproni. Lineage (NCBI taxonomy): Eukaryota > Metazoa > Platyhelminthes > Trematoda > Plagiorchiida > Echinostomatidae > Echinostoma > Echinostoma caproni. Next base: position 40,285 of record UZAN01040897.1, on the reverse strand, counting down.
GACGTTCCACAGGCACTCATCGATGGAGAGAAACAAAAGCGTTTGCATAATCAAGAACGGTCAAACGACCGAGTTCTGCACCTCTGACTGAAATGGACCTGTATTGGTGGATATTGTAATCCGTGCTTAAGACAACTTCAAAGTTCTATTATGTTTATGTGTTTACCGAAACCGCTTAGAAAAATAAATAGTGCATGTATCTTAGACGAGTGAAACGTTGGTCCAGGGTCATCATTGCTTGAACATCTTCCAATCCGCATTTCCCACATGGTGCATCGTTCCACAACTGATTCTCCTGTGGTGAGTCTCTACCAACAGTTAGGCTGCATTGGATTCGGAACCTATCCTCATGTGCAGTCCCGAAAATCACACGACCGATCGAGTTCACTTGTCGATCGGTCGGATATTTCGGGTGCAACAGGTGACCTGGTGATTGCCCAGGTAATCCGAGCGAGAAACCACACCTTGTCTACAGCCGCGAGTCTTAAACAGGCCCAGTGAACTTCAACTGTATAGCAGGAGTGCCATCACCACACGGATGAACTGCACATGACAACAAGATCATCATAAACAGTACCAGACAATATGAACCGATAGAGTAATCGGACTATCGGACTATCCACATGGCACCAGGACATCTTAAATTGATATTCGGACGTCTTAAATTGGAAAAGTTATTCCAGTGCCGGAACAACTGACTTTTCAGTCTTCACTTTACTGGTCTTCGACATAACCATTTTTGTGAATGTGTTACCTAAAAAGCTAATCTGTTTTGATGTTGTGCCGTCCTTACAAATTAGTCGAACTATATTGTATAGGGTATGCATTTAAATTCGATTTGCACGAAGCTTCCAAAAGATCTTTACTGACCCGTTCAGGTTGACTTATGACGGAATCACACCTAGAGTTGTGCCTAGGTCATGCAGCATACTAGTCCGCCAATTTAACAAACTTTATCAAACTTATCAGTTCGAGCCAAACAGACAGAACAGAAGGGTAATTAAGTCATCGGGTTTTTAAACACATTCCGAACTGGGTTCAGCGCAAGTTCGTGACGTTAAGCTCCACGCAGCCGGTTCTTGGCATTATCTGTGCATAAAAATCACTGAACTCCTCAATTACCAAATATCTGTTGATGATGCAACACCTCGTTCATTGAGAGAAATCATTTCGTGTGATAAATACTCATGATATGCTAACAGAAAACTCAAGATCGCCGAGGCGATCGAAATCGGTTACGATGGACAGAAGGACTTGTTTAAAACTCTGGCTTTGTCTTGGTGATCCTCCCCACATTCACCCTTAGGTTCGTTTTGCAATCTATTCGCAGACCGTATATGAACATTTTATTGATCTGCAATGGGTACCAGGTGAGACGCAGCGAAATCGTCCGGGAACTCAATCGTACAACGTTGCCACCCACTGGCTTCTGTTTGCAAATCCCATCTTTTTCTTATACACCGCATAGTGATGTTCAGGGTCTTTGTAAGCACGTTATTTACAAGGAGTTTTCAGTATTGATAAACAGGGTTGCGCCTGATGTTGTACATCTCTAATATGTTAGATATATATAGTTTTGTTTCTCTGTGTTTGCGTGTTGTAGGATTGGTGACGCTGGCTGCTGCGATCCAAGAAACAGGCATACTGACTTCGTTTGACCACTTTGGACCAATTTCATTTCACATTCCGTTATATACTACTAGTTGGACTATAACAAACTGGCAACAAAATCTCCAGTAGTGCACACACACACACACACACACACACACACGATCACCCTCAACGCATTACGTAACACCGTGGATCTTAGGTGACAGATTAGTTTGTAGAGAAACAGTAGACAAACCCGATTGACTGACAGGTGTTCATGAAATTAACGAGTGGTTTATTGCATGTTAAAATCTACTACTCAGGTCATAAAAAGACGGATCATTGGTTGTACTTTGCACACGGTAACTGTAGTGTACTTTTCGTTTTTCTACCTCTGGTTTGAACTTGAAGAACTCTTATTCCAGCTGCTACAAACCACGTATCTTTATCTTCATCAAACCTAACCGTATCTCAAACGAAAGAAAAATCGATACCACCACGTCCAGGCGTCATGGCGACTAATACTTTTACAGTTCGCCGAGGAAACAGTTCAAGTGAAAACGAGTGATTAAACAACCAATTCACAAACTGCTCGTGAGACTGATTCTGTCTGTAAAATACTTCTCCGTCTTCCGAAAGATATTTTGTATTAGAAGTGTTTTTCAATTCCATGCAACTGATATATGGCAAAGATACAGTCAGTAAAGCGGGGCTGCGATCGGTTAAAAGCGGTCAAACGAGAGTGAAATGAGCTACACAGAGTTCTGTGTATAGTCTACTTCATTAATTGTACAGACCACTGTACTAATCGGCTGATACACGATTCGTACAACGCCATTCCATTTTAACACGAGTCACTATTTCGTTTGTCAAATCAAATGTTCCATTCCTCTGGCTAGGACTTCCTCACTGTGACTAATTAAAACAGCAGGCAGTTCGTTCTGCGGGGCACACAAGGTATATGGTGATTTCGGCTTAACTTACGTGATACACCTCATTACATTTTTCTTATTCGAACCGGATCACGATAAACAGAGAATGCATTTTCGTAATATCGAATTTGTATCATATTTTGACATTCATTTCTTCAATATGTTGACCACTTGTCCGAGGTCGTGGTTGTCTTGCATATAGTCACAAACTGAATGGTATACTTTTGGACTCAAAGTTTGCTTCACAAGGAAACAAAACGACTGCGCGTCGTTTATCGGCAGATGTTTTAAATCGATTTATTACCAGAACTGGTTTAAAAGCGATAATCGATCAATCGATGACATCAGTGGACAGCCGAATCCCGTTTATTTTGACTGGCCTGGATTCAACATCTCTTACCTTGCTTGGAGCTGTTGTCTGTAAAAAAAGATCGATCAATTGTGATGAACGTTTATGTTGAAGCTCTGTAATCGGATCGTCAAATTCGAGTAATTTTTCCTCTGAGTTATTACATGCATCCTTGTCTTTTTGCCAGCTTTCGTCATTGACCAGCGCGTGGTCGTTGAACTGTGGCTACTTCGTCTACGGTTATCTCCGTTTCAGGCTGTTCTAGCAATATTCTCAGTTCGAATACTCTCTAGTCTGGTATACCTGTATAATCTCTCTCTCTCTCGTCTTTTTTCGAAGGTCGATTGCCTCTAAATGCGACGAAGATCTTTGTGGTGACCGATAAAGAGCAATGAGCACCAGTTTCGCCCTGTTTGTGACTCACCAGCAGTGCGTACATTTTGTGTTGGATTGCCTTCTATATTTCGTGTTCCAGATACCGCATCGATTCACGTGGATCAGGCAAGACCAAGCCTGTAAATTGATAGACAATGTTTATACACCAATTCTTCTGACCACCCGTAAGTGGTGAAATCGGAGCGCCACATGCTAATGGTAGGTTCTGCATTGATGGTTCATACAGTGTGAATATCTGTCCATCTTGAGTGAGCATCAACCAATAGTAATCAACTTCCCAGCAATAGTCTCCATACCAGGAGCCATATGGCGTTGTAGCTAGATCCATTGGTACTGCTGTCTTCTTTTTAAATCTGGTATTATTGACACGAGTCTCAAAAACGCGCCTATTGCTTGATTTCTTTGTCTGTTGTCTGAGGTCACCAAATGTGGGAGCCCATTCCTTTGCCCTGCACTGGGGCATACGTTCTGAAATAATTAACGCATTCATTAACGCATCCCTGAGAACAAGAACAATGTATGGGTCACGAAATATGCATCCCTCCGGTGAACCCAGTTCGGAACGATAGTTGATAATTGAGGCAAACGCCTGGCGTAACTTTGTGAGGCCAATCAAGCAGCAGTCTTCTTTGAACTCATTGAAAAACGCCGGCTGTCTGTTCGTTCTGTATTTTAGCACGATGATGTAATTTGGAGAGAGAGAGAGAGAGAGAGCTATCTGAGTAATGCAGAATATGAACAAGAAAACGCAGTCATTTTTATCATCCGTTTTGATTGTTTCGCGATAAGTTGTTCGTTTGAATTCGCCAATAGATTCTTCTGTCCCGGGAGGTGTAACGGATTCGGTAGAAGCAGAGCCCATTGTACCATTCTGCGAACATTCTTCTATTGTCCAAAGTGTTAGATCCGAACAACGTTTGGAGTGTATCGAAAAATCGATGTGCCATGTGATGTTTTATATAAGTTGTAATTTTTGAAAACACAGCGATGTCGGTACAGGTGAAAATGAGCCTATGTTTCGGTTACCGTGAGTAACGTTTATCAAGGCGATTTTACAATCGAATGAGTCAGGCTAACTGTTCCTGACTTCTTCTATTGTAAGCACTTATTTTAACTGAGAAGTGACAATAACGTTGTATCTGTTGTACAGCTAAGATTTGATTATCTCGATCAGGCTGGGAACGCGTCAACGAACGAGATCAAACTGAGTGCTGAATAGAAATACAAGGAAAACACAGGATGCATAATTGTACGTATCTATAGAACAAGTTGCCCCCGGGTATTGGTCCAAATATTGGTCTTAGTGAACGAACAGCTATCAACCCTATCCTGTTTGTTTTCGACTTATTTTTGCAACGAAATCATCCGAATTGATCAAATTTGGTATGAACCAAACGGATCTCCGAATATTTGCTGCGTTATCGAACATTTTCACAATTTCTGATTGGTAGTGGCTTCGGTAATCACTATTTTAAGAACGACCACGCTCATGTTCTCATCGTGGAACTGAATCGAGAATTTGGACTGCGTCCACAATTTATGCTTATCCTCTGGTATTCGGATATATTTACTTGGTAATACGATTGTTCGAAACCAGTTCGCATTCATTATTTGTGGATATCACACCTTATCCTTAATTCACCAGGTTTAGTTTGTGCGGTGAAATTGTTTAATTATGACTTTATGACTTCAGTAATAAAGATTATCAAATTCAAAGTCCTTTCTCACAAAGGTGAATTTTGAAAACGCTCCAATTTTTGAACCTAGTATTTCTTATAAAATTCCGTAATTATCATAAAATTTATGGTATATTTCAACAGCCCTCGTTAGGTTATTTCAATTGCAGTTAGTCTGTTGGAGATATCTCATTCCGTTTCGGATTTATGAACATTTTGATTGTTCACTACTTGAAGGTGCTTCTGTGTTGGCATCACACAGAGATGTAATATAACCTGAAAGTGTCTAACAAACTGGATGTGAATCTGGTCCACAGTGATGCGTATATCAGTCGAGCATGATCGATTGGTTTTCCAGTGCAGTCGTATGAGGTGTTGCTTATGGATTCTATTGCAGCATCATGTTACTGAGTTAGGCGATTGCTCAAGCGTTGATTGTGCATGATTCATTGCTATCAGCATGGTCCCATATGACTTTTCAGGGAAAGGGGGACGAACACACACAGATGTACGCGCGTACCAACAAGATAAACAATCAATATGTATGTCATGGGACTTGGGGCGTGAGACCGAGACACGGCTCAAACTCTTCCCCCGAGCTTCAACGGGCGCAAGGAGAAATG
>UZAN01040897.1:7364-18886 GCA_900618425.1 Echinostoma caproni | reverse complement strand
ATATGTATATATACACACACACTGATAAATAAGTAGACATGCGAGCAAACTGAAACGCACATTCTCGGTGTGCCAAAAGTTGTGAAGGTCAATTCCCATTGACCGTCATCAACCACCATCCGTCCTTCCTTGTCCGTCAAACAGCATTTTCGTGTACACTGTTAACCGTTGCACGAGTGGAGGATAATGCATTCTAATTGTAATTTGCTACTTAGTAAGATACGAGCACGTGGATCCAAATGGATTAATTTGACAAATGAATAATGCACACACATATATAAATGACAATCGATGTTTTCTGCTGTGTACCTTCAACTTTCCCGTGTCTCTACTACTCGTTGTGCATTGTGAATAGTAATCTCGTACTCTTCCCCAATTTGTGTGTGTAGGCTTACCACCCCTCCAGTGTCCCGGTCCCGGTCCCGGTCCCGGTCCCGTCCCCTCCTGTCCCCGTCCGTACAACAGATCCAGGCAGCTGGGGTATCTAATTGCATTTCGGTGGTATGTGTGTAACTGCAACGGTTGGTCGAGTTGGCGGAAGGGGGCAGAGGACACCCATGAAAGTGCAGTCTTGCACACCAGTCATGACTGAACTTTGTTTCCAAGTCGCGGTAACGTGCCCTCCTCGTTGAGCGTCGATCGTACAGGGGGAAACCGCTTCAGAGTTGCGTACGCACAAGTTCAAAATGACCTCGATGATGTTTCATTGGAAATAGATTTTAGTTATTTACGGAAATCGGCTGAGGCCGGTTTATGCTCCAGGCAACGTCTCAGACAACGATCTTAAATAAACGGTAAATTGGATTACACACACGCACACACACACACACAACAGAAGCTATGATATAATTTCGATCAGAATCGGGATTTTGTTGACCAAAGTGCGGAAATGTTTCACATTTAACAGTGAATATCTCATTTTTGTGGATGTGCACCGATTGCGTATATTTCTTTCAATTAGCGAACACTATGCCTGCGCCAGTCACAAGTGTCTTATTAACGAAGGAACTACCTCTTTTAGTAGTCTGATGGAATGACTTTGGAATGCATACAAATCCAATTAGCGAGGTCAGTAATTTCGCCCGGTATTGAAAATGCTAAATGAGGACGTTGGTATGAAGGATCGATGTGTGTGTGTGTGTGTGTGTGTGTGTGTTAGGGGTGGTGGGAGATGGGAGGGGTTACGGACGACTGATGTTATCCAATAAACATACATCTGAACCCACTCGAAGGAGAACAATGTTGGTCAAGGAATGCTGCAAGAGAGAAAATTCTTGGATGAAAATTAATAAAGACATTTTTTGTGTTTTCTTTTGTATTTACTGAAATATTTTCTCCACAGGCACTCATCGATGGAGAGAAACAAAAGCGTTTGCATAATCAAGAACGGTCAAACGACCGAGTCCTGCACCTCTGACTGAAATGGACCTGTATTGGTGGATATTGTAATCCGTGCTTAAGACAACTTCAAAGTTCTATTATGTTTATGTGTTTACCGAAACCGCTTAGAAAAATAAATAGTGCATGTATCTTAGACGAGTGAAACGTTGGTCCAGGGTCATCATTGCTTGAACATCTTCCAATCCGCATTTCCCACATGGTGCATCGTTCCACAACTGATTCTCCTGTGGTGAGTCTCTACCAACAGTTAGGCTGCATTGGATTCGGAACCTATCCTCATGTGCAGTCCCGAAAATCACACGACCGATCGAGTTCACTTGTCGATCGGTCGGATATTTCGGGTGCAACAGGTGACCTGGTGATTGCCCAGGTAATCCGAGCGAGAAACCACACCTTGTCTACAGCCGCGAGTCTTAAACAGGCCCAGTGAACTTCAACTGTATAGCAGGAGTGCCATCACCACACGGATGAACTGCACATGACAACAAGATCATCATAAACAGTACCAGACAATATGAACCGATAGAGTAATCGGACTATCGGACTATCGGACTATCCACATGGCACCAGGACATCTTAAATTTACATCGTGCCATCTTAAGTTGATGCTGTTGACAGACTGATATTCGACATATTAAATTGGGAAAGTTTGTCATACGCAACTTCATCCCCTGTCTCCTCTTAGTTGACAACCTTTATCCACAGTTTAATCCGCCAGTCTCTTGGGGCGAGTACTAGATTTAGAGATATATTTACTAGGATGAGAGTACCGAGGGTGAGATGGGTTTAGTGATATTCTGGTAGTAAGTTTCTGGTAAACCCTGAAGTGCTGTGAAATTATAAACTGCACAACATGTTCGCGAGATATACCTTTGTATCGACATACCTGTTTGACGGATTTACGTATGAGTTTGAAGTCTTTGATTAAAAGACCCGAAAAAATAACTGGCGATGCATAAAGCTAGTGAAGAAGGATAACAGAGTANAGACAAAACATTTTATGAAGTGATAGATAGTGATAAATAGCATTTTCAAACGAATAATGTATAATGCGAGTTTCCTGAATTTGTGAAATGTCTCCACGACATGAGGAGACCAAGAATGATTGAGGAAAATGGTGACTCCAAGGTACTGGACGAAGCTTGCTCTGGAAACTTGTTCTCCATTGATAATGACATGCTGGTGACAGTTCGTCACATCAATGCATTGGTCGCCGTTCAGCCCTTTGGGAACCCTTTTGGAAAACATCAGTTCCATCGGTATGGCCTCGAAGCTTAACTGGTAGAGTATACGCTGTGCAAAAACGTACGCGCCGTTCGTGCCAGTCCCACAGCAGCTACTGAAGCTTTCACAGTGCAAACATTCTTCACGTTGTAAGAGAAGATTAATTCCAAACAGTTTCGATGTGAGATAATAATAAACATCAGTGGGATCAATTGTGGGAACCTCATGAGAAGAATAACTGTGCTACAATACTGGATTCCCAAATGCCTTCACCATTAGATTCGAAGGTTACACCTAACCTACGTGAATTACCTGTTCTACACGGTATTAAATGATGAATGAAGGTAGCACAATGCAAGAGGTGACCAAAAACAGCTTCTAAGTTCGTGCGATGCGTACGCGGAGATAAAAGAACACTTTTAGTGTGGGCTTAGGGTTTCGCTGTGTGCCAATGATGACAGCTCGACTTCTGTGGCCTTTGTTTTTACGGTTACGAAAGACATCGATCGATTGACTCTTTCCGGCCGCCAATGTTTGCTCAGTTCGACTTGAGTGAAGTGGATGGAACGGGTTAGCAACACCGAGATGAGCTGTTGTGTGCACTTCTCCGTGGTAATTCTGTTGTCACTGCCTGAGACACGTGGCGCATGTCTACCAGACATCTATTACACGGCGCTCTGTTTTGAGTTGCCTGTCTGGAAGAGGGCAGGGAGGGGGAGATGAGAAAACCACTCGGAAGTCAATATAGGATGTTGAGACGAGATTGGACTAATTGCGTATATGTTAGGGCAGAGTGAATCTCGGCCGTTTTACGGACTGAGGTCCAAACGCCTATTTGGCTGGTCGGTCGGAAACATAAAAGGTCATGGCAGTAAACTGACAGCTGGGCGCTATTTTCTTGTCATTTCTTATCGCGTCAGAATTCCGGAGGGTGTGTGTGTAGGCACAGTTACTCAGCCTGTTTACTGTCTGTAGGCCATGCTCTTTCACATACAGTTTCTCTCAAACAAGCCTACTCACCATCCATTTTATACATTCACATTTTCTTAGGAGCTTGGCAAAGCCCATTTCAATGTATTGTGCATTGTGATGATGACGACGATGATGCTCTATAATGATCTCATATTGTTCATTGCATGACATTTTTCGCTTGAGTCCATTTAAGTACATCTGTGGTCCTATAGGCAAAACGCTAGAAGCAGTCTTAATTGGAGTGGGTGCTATTGTAACGAGAAGACGAGTTGCCTGGCAAAAAGTTTATTTATTAAATTCAAAAACAACTGATGTATGCGTTCAATTATATACAATCAATTCTTAACCNCTCTCCTATCTAATTTGGTCCACATCATACGCCAGCTCATTGAACGGACGCTTCCACCTTCGTGACTGTTATCTGTTGTGTTATGCATTCAATAGCAGATAATTTAAACAAACATTCAGTAGAATTATGTAAATACGATACGCGTCTCTTCACCAATATAATTCTTCACTCACCGGAGGATGAGATCATAAAAAAAACATAGATACAGTCAAAAACAATGAATACCATTTCTCCCGTGTTATCCGGAACATCGGCTCGGGGCGAACAGTTTCGAAAATGTTATACTTTTGGGGGATTGTAACACGCAATGGTCATATTTGATCCCCCACGGTGAGTCCGATCACTCAATGTCCCTCCTTGTCTCCTGGAGAAGCTCAGCCCCCCAACCACAAAATATGAATCCTAGTTCCAAAACGCGGCGGTGCTCTTAATATTGGACAGTATTTTATTCGTAATTTAAACTTCAATAAAGAGACCAACTGATTTCTAACACCCGCCAGTGGAGATCCTAATTTGTGAATGTTATATTGTAACGAGAAGGCGAGTTGACTGGCAAAACGTCTAATGATTAAACTCAAAAACAACTGATGTATGCGTTCAATTATATACAATCAATTCTTAACCGCGAGGCAGGATGATTCATGCCTCATCCTGCTGGTCAATCCCTTTTGGTTTTGATCCGCACTTGCCAGGTACGTTGCCTCTTTTTCCGTGTGCCGTTCCAACTGGTTTGACCCGATCGTAGTGCGAGATACGTTGATCGACAGCTCCGACGTTGTGGTAGTCGGTGGATGTGGATTGTCCATCGAACTGTAATTATCGATTCGTTCGTTTCGAGTGGTAGTCGACATTGTTTCGCGAAGTACTTCCGGCCGCTACGTCTTCACATCTGGTTGGATGGGCCCTATTCTTGATCCGTTCGCTAGCCTGAGATCTCTTTGTACCACCTTCCATCACACTATGTCTAGTGGATCGGGTTATTTGTTTTTTAAATAAAACTGTACATGGAGAGAAGACACTGTGGTTTTAGTGAACAGGTTCGTTTCCGACAACTTCTTCTTCGGGCAAATACAGTTATATAGTCAATATAAAATTAAAATGTTTGTCAATGGCTGTGTGTGGGATTTGCGGTTTGTGATTGTTTTTGGTGTGTGATTGGGAGAGGTTGGGTAGGAAGGATGTGATCGTAACACGGTTGGGAAAACCATTAAGATGTGGACGTGTCATTACGCGTTAGGGTCGTGGGGTCATGGAAAAGATCATTTCTATCTCGGGGGTATGTGTCACGTGGTGGCCAAGGCAGTCTGAGTGATTGTACGAATCGCTTTTGAGAACAAAGCGATGGGTTTAATAATCGAATGGCCACGGCTTCGGCTATTATGAGATGACGTTGACGGGCGGCTTTCGAAAGATTTTGTGGCACCCTGTAGATGATTCGAAATGCGTCATCGTCAATCCGATGCCCGGTATCCGCAAGATTGCACTTGAAATCGTTTTTCATGTGCCAGACCGGTTTGTGTTCCTTGATTCTTTGGGAGAATTGCCTGGTCGTTCTGCCTACATATCTTGCCGAACATGAACAAAGAAAAGAACAGGTGATCATGGATGAGGCATGGACAGGCAATTTATCTTTAAGGTTCACGGACATCACCGGTCGGCTAACGAAAAAGGTGCGTAGTGTGGCGGAAGGAAAAGTTCGGGAGATTACTTTTTCTAACCGTATTACGATCACATCCTTCCTACCCAACCTCCCCCAATCACACACCAAAAACAATCACAAACCGCAAATCCCACACACAGCCATTGACAAACATTTTAATTTTATATTAACTATATGACTGTATTTGCCCGAAGAAGAAGCTGTCGAAAACGAGCTTGTTCGCTAAAACCACTGTTTTTTCTCCATGCCGAGANTCTTGCAGAGGAGCTGGTTGAACAAACACAAAGCGCGGTGATCGTATGCTGCACAACTGACCACCGTAATAGTGAACACAGTGTTGCAACGTGAATATGGTGATAGCCGCAGTTGTGAACTGTGTTCATCCTCTTCGAATTGCGTCACTGCGTCCACTTCTCTAATCAGCTTCATGTTTAAACGTGTCTACGGAACCAATTCCTTTATTGTATCGTTTTTTTTAAATTTCGCTCACAGACTATAAACGTGATATAACGCACCGTTTATGTTAACTAGAGGATTTTCAGCTACAGGAGTACCGCAGTAAAATCTCCCGTCATGTTGTCGGTGTTCGACTCCTCGGTAATCGGGTTTCAAAAACACTCGACGCTCGAAGACACAAAGCTGAAATGGAGATGAGCTGATCGTTGTGTTCATGAATTGTGGAGAATTTAGGAAATACATCTACCTATGTTTTGCAATTCAAGTTGTCCGAATATCATTTCAAGATCTCCGGCCGATGGAAGTGTTTGAATAGGAACAGGAAATTCACAGTCAACACGCAGATAAATGCATTTTTGAAAAAATCCAATTTTCGAACCTATAATTTCTTATAAAATTCCGTAACTATCATAAAATTTATGGTGTATTTCAACAGCCCTCGTTAAGTTATTTCAGTTGCAATAGGTTTGTTAGAGATATCTAATTCCGATCCGAAAATATGGCCAAAATGGTAATTTGGATTGTTCAGTACTTGAAGGTGCTTGTTCTGTGGTGATATTGCAGGGCTGGATGTGAATCTGGTCAATAATGATGCGTATATCGATCGAGCATACTCGTCTTGTGTCCTATTGCAGCCGCTTGAGGTGCAGCTCATGTAACCTGTTGGTCAACGTAAGCACTGGTCTAGCGTTGATCGCATATGATCCATTGGTATCAGCGTAGCATGGGCCGATATGACTTTTAATGGAGAGGGGGAAGGAGACAGAGAGAGACACACACACACACAGAGACGCGTACGCGTATAAAAAATCAAAATAAACATAAACAGTTAAGATATGTTATGGGGATTGGAGTGTGTGAGCGACAGACGTCTCAGAATTGCCAGCCTTGAGCTTCGGTCGGAGGTTGAGAAGTCGATACTGAATGGTGGCTTTAAAAGTGCATCAGATTGGCAAATTCTATGAGGTCAATGATACATCTTGAAATGATACTGCGACAACTTCAGTTGTGGTTTCTATTCACTTACCCGTTCCTATTGATTGTCCATTCACGTGGTGCAGGTTTCCTTGACTCACACTGATCGGTACACATCTATGTCCACGAACTGTATTGATTCATGTGTCTAATCGATCGATGTATGATCACTCATAATTAAATTCGGAACCCGATTCTGGTGGGTGTACTAGTTTTCATTGTTCTAATATACTGTATAGAGTCACGGGTCCATAAAACTACTGGTCATCAGCGGAGCAATCCGAATTGCGGTTGTTCCGATACAGCCCTGTGTGTTAGTTTCATAAGCATATCTCGAAGTGTTTTTATGAACCAGAGAATTGTCATTTTCCGAGATTTCTCGGCAGTTTGACTTCCTGTTGAGCATTATTAGCGTATATATCTTCATGTATGGGTGTTTTTAAATGACCCAAATGCATGTGGCCCAGTAGAGAGAGTCGAAAGCTTAGGTGTTCTATCAAGGAATTCAGTAATATTGATGCTTCAAATATTTAACCGGAGGACTACATCACAGAAGAGTAATGCTTTCAGATATTGGTTTTTCATCGGTTTTTCATCCTCGAAAACATATGTTGACAGCATGGACAAAGGGTGTGCCTGTGTGTTTCTGTCCTGGAATTTGAGAGTAAAATGAAGCGACTGAATAGGATTTTCTGTGCTACAGGAAGTAGCACACACTAATCAGAATTATGTATAAACCCTGTCGGGGATGGAATAAATAAATCTCAAGTGAACGCCTGAGTTGTACCAAAATTACGGGGTGGTGCCATCGGCGACAACGGCAGTGATCATGTTGTGTTTATCACCAACACACCGACCCGGAGGTCGTGTGTTCGAACCCCACTATCACGGCCTAAGTCCCCTCTTGTGTTTGTTTTGCAGTGGTCACTTTTTGACCGCCTTTCAGTCTCATACGGTGTACCCTAACGACCGGTATAAAACAAGAACTCGGACCAATTGGACCGATTAGGACGTGATTAATAATACTGTGTGAATACACTTGAGTAAAAGTGATTGGATAGCATTGTGATTCTTCGTCATCCATCCAATTTATCCAAACTGATTTTTGGACGATAAACTACCCGCTAAATTCGTGATCTTGCTCTTACGACTCGGTATTGTGATGTGTACTTATGGAGTAGGACGGCAATTTCGATTGCTGATGTTGTAGCATCATAAAAACAGAATTCCTTCGTTACCTTATCTTCCGATCGGTAATCCTCACAACGACATTTACACAGAATATCAAGATTTTAAATGGATATAGTAACAGCTATGACAACAACTTTTTTTAGTTTCTTTTTCAACAAACAAATACACAAATTTCATGTGAGCAATGGAGAATTTGATCCAATTTCAAAGGAGAGGTTCGTCGTGTATATGGCAAATGAAGCGTGAACTGGGCCCGGTGGCCGAGTGGGTAGCATGCTTGAGTTCTGCTTGTGAGGTCCCGGGTTCGAGCTCTAGTTGGGTCGATGGATTCGCCTTGCTCATGAGACCCAACCAAGTCGAAACAGCTGTCCAGTGCTTCCTGGCTTTTCTGTTCACGCTTCGTTTGCCATATACACGATGAATTTCACCCTTGAAATATGCAAATAATTTCCAGGATCGGAGTTGTGATCAATCAACGGTTCGTTGGGAAATCGTAGAATTGGAGAAGATGAATGGTTGTAATTGAACTCGAACTGGTGACCTCCGAAATACTGTTCAGATGACCTTGGCAGTCGTCACGAAACCCGAATGTGGAGATCAAAGGAGAATGCCCCGATCTTAATCGAACCAGGCGGCACTTTGTTGAAAAACCGTGTTACACACATGGGTGATTCCCTGGGCTCACGAATATCAAACGCAAATGTCGATTTCGCTTTCAGTTTGATGTACGATAAAAGTGAAGTGTCGGTTGATCAGTTTGAAGGAGCAGAAGTGAGCAGGCCATCTTGTGTTTTCGTGTATTTGAAATTTCAGAAAATATCGATGCATGGCCCGGAGACTGAGTTCAAAATAACGCCTTACGCATTTCGAAGGTCACTTGCCAACCAAATCGAACACGCAGTCATACGATTAGAATTCTTATAAAGCCTTTTTATTCCTATTAGGATTGATCAGAAATTGGTGGTCCTCGAAATCATGCTGTCTTGAAGGGACCCCGTGAAATCGGATTGGGTGTCCAATAAAAGGTAATCTATGCCCAATGTCCAATGGTCTGATTTGAAAATTATTCGTGAAAGTATGCAAATAGCTTTAATCATCAAGTACCTGGGTGAATTTCCGCCATGGACGATTCCGAACAGAGACCAGTGGTCATTTGGCAGCGGTCAATTAAATGGACCAGTTCAATCGGTTTATTTCTTTGTAAACACAAAAAAGAACAGTGTGCAATGTAGTGTGTGATGCAAGACTCTATTTTAGTCGGTAACACGGTGTTGTCTGTGGAGGTGAGGGATAATCTGATTATTCTGAGCAACCGCGATATCGCCTTAGTTCCTATCCAATTGTGGTGATTCAGCGCTCTGCGAAAGAACAAACCAATGAGCGCCTCGAAATAGCATCTGATCGACCACTTAGAACCCGGTGTGCTGGATCAGTTACAATCCACCCGGTTCAAACAGAAACTGTGTGTCCGAAAGAACATGAAGTACATTTGCTCAATACTGCTTAAGCCAATGATATTCTTTTGTGTATAATGTTTGATCGCATCGATTTGTCGCAATAAACCAACTGTTATAAGTGTAAGCCCTTTGTTCGTGAAGAACACAAGTCATTGAAAAGATCGCGGATCAGTAAAACATCGGGTCTGTCAATTATGGTGAAGTAGAGAGCGGGATCGACCAGTCACGTGCCATTTAATACTCGTGAGCTGCGGCAAAATTTGAATTCTCACTGCATAAACCCTTACCTATATGGCCTTTGTCCTGCATCTCGGTGACGGCAATCGATAACCAATACAAATTCTTGTTTCGATTGTGAGTGCGATTCTGATTCCTGATTTATTGCTGTGGCAATCACTATACCACTATTCCACTTCTGTTGCTCCGTTGCTATTTACTCGTCACTTAATAGGCTGACCCTGGATTCGCTGTTCAGCCTGACGGTTCGACTATGTTTGCTCCACCTCCGCTTGAAAAACGACCTTTGACAGGCACACAGGCGCAACTGCACCCTAGAGATGAACTTTAGGTAGAATTCAATTCACTTATAATGGAACTACACATTAGTTAAATGTCTCATTACTTTAAAAGCCTACCCGTTAGACAACTTTTGATCTACTGATAGCTCACATACCACGTGACAGATTGACCATTCTCACATTCCCGTGTCACGTGCTTCGTTATTTAATTCCATTGGAAAACTTTAAACCAAGCATACTAATCAATTCGTCACAAAACATCTGTGCCACACCGCTTTTGTGATCACATTGTTTTGAACCTTTTCTATTGAACTATAGTTTTGAATTGTCCAATTCTAACCAAGGAGAAAATTTATGATAATTGACGAGTTCCCTCAGATAACCTCTCGGAAAGGCTCTAGGCTGATCTGAAAATGGGACTGGCTGTGGAAACATTTGGATTATTGACAAATGTATTTGTAAAATGTTATCCTATTTCTCGTTGAATAGGTAGAAAAACGTCAGATTTTCCATGTCTACCTGAAGCCCTGTCCACTTGTCAACAGTCATAGAGCGGGCCACTGTTCGGTTCGTCTTTTTGGTGAGCCAACAGAGAGAGAGGTGTATGGTTGTGTTTGTGTGTGCATATGACTGGAATTGAGGAGGTGAGCGGACGATAAGTAGAGGTGCCAACATTCAACGGGATTGTTGTTGTTGTTGTTGCTGGTGCTGTTGCTATATTCAGACTTGTTGGACAGGCTGTTAAATCGGGGGTGGGGGTGGAGTGGGGGCTAAATGTTGACCATGTCAAACAGCAGACAACGTTGATCGGTCTGGCATGCTCTATGAGTGTGTGTGCTTGTGCATAGCCATAAACGTATAAACGCCTTTTGTTAACAAATGCAAGAAAGTGGAAGAGAATGAACAAGTCGAATACGCCTAAAATACTACGCCCTCTCCACCAGGCTTTCCTTACATTCTCCTGTGGATAGAAAAGTGTAGACAAAACCACAACAACATCAGAATTGCAAATGCTTGATTGAATCTACTATCCGGTTAGTTTCTGGGCTTGTTTTGACCTACGAAGTTCCTAATCCAGTGGCAAAAAGCCTCGGTGCAGCAAAATGCTGTGTTCCACGGAGAGAGAACGATCTGCATGGAAGATGTGGAAGAACTCCGAAATGTGCGGTACTTATCGATCCAAAACGGATACCCCTAACGCCTAATGTATTCTGTGAGGCAAATATTAGAGGTGCTTTCCAGAAAGATTAAAGCTGTAAAAAAAACTGTTCTTACACATTTTACATATTTGAAGGTGGCATAGATTGTGTTGAGGTTTG
>UZAN01040896.1:36890-68043 GCA_900618425.1 Echinostoma caproni | reverse complement strand
CAGCACCAGTTATGGCCCAATGACAATAGCTCAGACTGATCATATCACAATTCATAACCCTTAAGGTAGAAGGCCAATATGTATTTCTCAATTTTAATTCGCTTTTTACTGTTTTACTTTGTTATGTGCCAACAATATATATATATATATATTTGGTTCACCAGTTTATTTTATCCCAGTAAATGCATTCCGAGTTCAACGGAATTGTGTAAAATTGGGTTCTAATTTTCCTCATATGATTTACATGGATCCGTGTTTCATCCAGTATAGGGGAATTTGTGTATAGTGTATAGTGTAGTCTGACTGAGCTTCACAGAGGCTTTTATTTCTATGCTTATGGTTCCATTTTGTTCCATTTTGGTCGCTGTTCGCTTTTCCTTATTTTCATCTCACGGCAGTCACATCTGAGCAAAACATATCTTCTTGTAAATTTCCATCTCCGATATACAAATGATTTCGGATATATTATTTGCTTTTTCAAAACACAAAAAGTCACATAACACGCTGTCAACTTTATCTTCAGTATCTCACTATCTTGATTGTGCTTATCTATCAAAACGGCACGACGGACAATTAAACTGCTTTGATAATGCCAGAGAACTCTGATGGCTTCAAGATACGGATTTTCTCACGCTTTAACCGAACGCGAGCGATCTAATGTAAGTCGAAAGATATGCGAACAATGAGAATAGCTTGTTCTGAAGATATTTTGCCAGGAAAACACAGAACCATTGCACAGTTTTTGATTCTAGCAACAATGAATAATATATATATATAAATATATATATATATATTCGGTAATGCAGCCGCAGTAATCCAAAGCAAACGTTTCACTGTACTAACCAATATTTATTCTCGGAAATTCACAAGAATACTTTTCAGAGTTCTGCGTTAAGGTATCACATGAAGAACCAGTGCCACGCAGCAACACCCAACAACGTACTTGATCCCAATGATTCACCACTTTGGCTGATTACCTGAAAGGAAGATAAAAAGAGTATGGCCAAAAAATGCAACATCTTTATGTGCACTATATTACTGGAAACACTTATTTATTACTTATTTATATGTGTCAGTTCAATTTCATGCAAGTTGCCAGGTATAGTGCCTTTCCATCTTGTGGACACGCTGACACGCTTTATGAATTTTGATGATCAGTTTGCATTTTTACTGGTCTGATGATTTGTACACTCATTCATTTGAGTCTCAATTAATCTGAGTTTTTTTGCTGGTTTGATAAATTGTGCTCATGCTTTCCCAAAAGACACTTGACGATGTTTATTGGATTAGGGAAACCCTTGGATTTGATTCGCCAGATCGTAAATGTCATGGTTTGAATGTACCTGCCTTTCAGGTTTTCATATGTCGTAAAACATGGCTAACGTAGATAGTACACATAATATTGTACCGCAAAATGACTCACGACATTCCAAAATTAATGCACGCATCATGAGGCAGACTGGGTGTTCGTGATTTATCTACCTTATTTGTCAGAGCAAAAATCAATCTTTCATTTCCCTCAAACCATTACGACTATCCTAAGGTTATTTGGGTAGTCTCAAAGATTACCAGGTGAATGCATTTCACTACTCATCGAGCTACGAATAGAGAGCCACACCGCGACAAGAATACTGTTTAATATTCGCAATTTCGAATCATGTTGATGTGTTTGTTAGTTTCATGGCGTACAAATGTGTAAACTATTGGAACAGAAAGGAAATCTTTACCAGTACGTGAGAGATATGTGCATATGCCCACGAAACGTGACTGATGCAAAAGTTACTTTATTCTCTTGCTATCCTCGGGAAACATGTAAAATATAACTAACTAACGCTAATAAGTGCGTGACAAAAAAATGAGGCCAATATATGGTAACGTGAAGAAAGCATACATAGCTTTGAGGCTTTAGATATCAGAAAACTGCTCAGCTGATCTCTCTGAAAACAATTGAAACTGTATGAGAGAAAGAAAATGCCACTAGAGTGGTGTTGGGGGAACAGATAAAATAATTTGTGGATGATGAACAAAGACGGAAATGTACGAACATAAGTGCAGTATGTGACACGTAAAGGTAGAAATGCGTAGATGTGGAAAAGTAAAAAAAGGTTTGATTACGGCAAGATAAATAAAGGCATCGTAACGTGTCGGTGATGGTGATGAATTTGTTGCGGTTTCAGAACGGGATTTACATATTGACATCCGAAGGAATTACACCGCTACAAAATAGACGAATACATTCTAAAATATAATGAAATATCCTAGGAAACAAGAGGAAGTCGAACGAAGTCTACGAAAGCCCATATAAATGCGTTTTTTTCCGAACAGCGACCGGCCCTAAAATGTTGGAAACAAATACAAAAAAACGAAGCGGGGTGAAAGCTTGTTCCAGATGTACCCGAACACAGTTCTGTTTAGCTGTTTTATCGAGTATATTTTCATGAAAAAGGTCATCTGACATTAATATAAGTTTCCAGTACATGGTTTAACCGTGAAGTATTTGTACTAGTTAGAGTATTTAAGCAAGAGATTTTTAATGTGCACAACAGTCCTTCGCTGTGAGCTCACAGATATACCTGGTTGGCATTGGCACAAACAATTTGTATCATAGCTGATTAGACTAACGAAAGTTGTCTACAATATACTGGAGAAAAAACTGAGAAATCCAGTGAAATAACGCAACATATCCGAAATAGGAATGACTAGTATATAATTAAGAAAACTGACTTTTGGATTTCAGTTTTACATGTATGAATAAGTTCTTCGAGCACCTGTCATACGAGCTACGATCCAGCTGCTCACTGATAGTGAACATCGTTTCGCTGATATATGGTTGTTAGTTAGTTGTTGTCTGTTCGCCAGGGTTATTCTTTTCATATTCCGCACGTTGCAGATAACAAACACCATAAACTGCGTTAATAATGGTCACATTTAGGCGGACATCGTAAGTGAGGATGTATGAGCTTCATTCATTAATACACCCACAGTCCCCTCTGACGTTTTATTTCCATAATAGACGTCTAAAACTTCGATAACCAATTACTTCTGTTGAAAAAAGGGAGTTGTACTGATCTCATCGGATTATTCGCAAGATTCGCACACACACACAGTCAGACAAAAACACAAAGAACCGCACACTCCATTATATCATCTACGAGCGAGAGAGATCGCGTGACATGGAATGACACACAATATCCTCTAACATCCACAGTCACCGCTCACGTCGTTTAAGCCAATCTAACCTGCTTAGGAATACACATTTCAGTGATTGCTCTTTCATGAGACATCTTAGAACAATTCCTAAAGTGATCCCGGAACACGGAGTTACGAAAGGTCAACTAAGAAACCAAGTACCATACAACACGTAACTAGCTTTGGTGGTGCAAAGTTTCATTGTATGAATGTGTTCCAGGAAAATATTGGATGAATCACTCCATCCGGTATGTAACAGCAAAGAACATTTGTAACGAGAAGCATAAATATTCATGCAAAATACAGATCACAGATCAGAGTTTAATTACTTTAAAATGTTATATATGATCACGATACGATTTACGAATCCTGAACAGTTAGTTTTTTCTGGCATCTGTGTGAAACTGGATGACAACCTCAAAATGTGGAAATGTAACTATCCAGCGTGTTATAACCTTAACGTGCACAGAAATGGAAAAGATACATGAAAAGTAATAGTTACGACACTAACAAACAGAAAGAATGTTCGTTTTAATGGTTGGCCGTATTTGGGTTTCTCTGATCTGGAAGCCTAAGGATTTGCTTAGATGAATTATATCACCTTAGAAAGGCTTTTAACTGATCATCGGCGGGCAATACACCTAAACGAAAGCCATCACGCGGCCACTGTTGGGACCAGAAGAGACGCAAGCACGAGATTGGTTCATAGGCTTATTTGGAACGTGTTTTGGGACTATGAAATTAAGTTACGCCTTTTGCTTTTTTGAAATTTTCGATAAGTATATGGAAGAAAACGTGTAAATGAATGTGGTAAAAGTCTAATTTGAGAGGTGATTTTCCAAGTCAGTAATGACTTTTGTTCGATTTACTAAGATGTGGGCAAGGTAAAAGATGGTTCTCTTTCGAGCATTGCAAGACGAAACCTAAACTTGGAGCGCGTACACGGATGGGACTCACCTTGAAGATCAGCATGCATGTAGAGTTCTTCATTTCACCGAATACGGCTGCTAAATTTATGGTATGAATCAAGATACCAGCGCACAAAGAATTCAACTGAAGTCGTTTTGGGAATACCCCTGCAGCTTGAGAAATTAAAGATAACTAGGAAAAAGAATGCATTCTTTATCCTTTAAACCGGTAAAAAATACTTGGGAACAGTACAACCAGTACGGAACAATACTGTCAGTCACAAATTTAGAAATTACATTCAGAGCAAAATCGAAGCTTTTGAGTGTGAAAGCGTTGAAGAATAATCTACGAAGCATAACGTATTTCTTTCAGTATGTTTGCACTAAGAAAGTGTGTGTGACAAAGAAAGATATTTGTCAGAGCTGGCTTTGAGAGTGATAGTATTGTTAACAGTGCTTTCAGGCTTAACATCCAGCGCCTACACATTTATCAACGTTAAGTGTCTCAGATTGTTAGGGAAATCAAGTAAAACTTTGGTTTTGACACTATTGAACTTGACGGAATGTCACACTCCATCAGACGGATGACCTGTCTTGAAAGTACATATTTCACCACACGCCCGTTGTTTTACTAAGATTAGCTCAACCATTCCTTTCCTATTGTGTACTGCGAGAAACCTTATTCTGCTCGATTTTGTTCACATTTTATGTCCCAAACATTCTGGTTTACCCTTCCACGTTATCTTCAAATATGTCGACGCTGTGGCCATCCATCTTATAGCCTTGAAAAATCCTAGTACAAATGCGTTTCAACATTCAGCATTCGTAGTTGAAGGGTGCTTGAAAGATATGAATCTGACGTCGATTCCCAACAAGTGGGTCAAAATATGGTTTTCAATCGATCTGTATTTCGTATCCAGCAGAAAAACGACTAATTTTCTTACAATTCTCCACAGAGAACATTTAGCATGTTTCTTCACATTTCTCCCAAAGATACATTGAAAATGCAGATTAACAACGAGTTCTTCTTTATGGTGAGAAAGCCTGATTTTCACTGCACCCGGGTTATACCATCTGAAGACATTATTCCCTTCGTTAGCAAACGTCATATTCCATGCCCACTTTATCGCTGGATCCACTTCAATTCAGTATCGCTTCCAGATTTACTCTCCTGAGGGACTTACGTTTACCAAACGTTCTTTACACATATGACCAAGCACATTGGTATTTACTAAGCATCCCTTAATAACCGGCAACAATATTTTACTTTTCATGTTCTGACCAATTGTGTAAAAGTATACTACTTTACAATCCGAAACGGTTTCATCTTTCTTATTCCGTCCCTTCTTCAGGAGAATGTAACATTGATGCCCCTGTATACTTGCACCACCACGTATCAGCTCACCTTGCTAGGTTATCGAACAATAGAGAATAATTGCAGGACGATTTAAAACAGCAGCTTACCTGAATACGTTCGCGAAGTAACTCAAACGCCTACAGTTGAAATGAAACAATGGTTTATTCATGGCTTCCAAAACTGACAGAGTATAGAAAAATCGTGACTGAGTGGTTCTACAAATGAATAATCCTCTTCTTCTATTTCGTATCAATATTTATTTTTCGGACCCTATGCCTCGAGGGTTACAGAGCAACGTTTCTCTGATCCACTAGCATAGTTTACTCCGGTCAAGTAATTTTCTTTGGCCTTTTACTGTTCTTTTCAAGTTTTATTATTGAGGAGCTAGGTGCACAGTTAAGGGACAAGACCCACAATCAAAACGTATGCTACTTATACGGTTTGAACATCCATAAAAAACACAGACTTGTCAATCTTTGCTTGAAAAGGAGAACAATTTTAAGAACGAGGAGCAGTGTTCCACCATCACGCTGTTTTTAGTGAAATTGAGATTTGATCACCACCGTTTGATAGGGTTTTCGAGTTTCGTAGTGATTGTGATTTAACTCCAGTGCCCAGGTGTCTCGAGCAAGCAGGGGTAGAGAAGGAACTAAACCAGCTAATAGATCAAATGGTGACATGAGAGAATCATCCCTGACAAGGGGAATGGAGGATCACTCCGTCCCAGTATTGGTTCAATTTTCTATATTTGGGTACAGTTATGCACCGTAAAGTCTAGGGGGCTAGTAATAGATGAGAAAAATTCGTTTCCGGAGGAAAAGGTAGACAATCGTTTCTCGCGAAAACGAAGCACGTTTATCGATAAGGGGATCCACACTGCACGTGGAACGAAAGATATGTGGAACAGCATTAAGCCAGCGGCAAGCTGCGCATTGAAATATTACGGTTTACGCTTCTAGTAGTACGAAAAACGCTTCGATTAAAATTGTCTTAATTAGTGAAGCCACTCTCGTCTGAATTGAGTGGAACTGACATTGACCATCTATTATAAACAATAATAATGTGTTTAAAAAACAAGATGAAAGTAGACCGGTATGACTGGCAAAATCGTGAGTAGAATAATTCGTTTGGGATGTTGGTGGTCCGCTGACAGCAGGAAGAGATTCGATGAAAGCTGAGGAGCTTGCGGGACACTGAAAACATCTCGAATTGTTCTCGTAATGGATATATCAACAATATGTGGTAATGAACGATCATAAGAGATTTTCGTATGCAAGTAAAAGTTCACAATGAGGGTTCAACATAATTCCTTTTTCTTAAAGCTCATTAGGGCGAACTACGTCAAATATTGAAGATATCGCAGAAGTACACGTGCATTAACCCATCACATGTCAAGAAAATACCAGTGAACTTGATACAGGAAATACCAGGTAGGCTTTAGTTGTGGTTTGAGCTACTTTCCAAAAACCAACTAACTTGATTTGCATTCAAGGACCTTGGTTATAGTCGTAGTAACCTACACGAGGAAGTAGTTTTTCGGATCATGGCGTGATTTCGTTTCAAAATGGAAAGGGAGTGAGCAGCAAACGTGACAGGAGAAAGGAGTTGAAGGCATAGTAAAGAGAAAAGCTCTGAAACGCAAATTTTGAACGAGAATAATGAGATGAAATCGAAGATGAATGGTTTGAAGGTACCTGGTTGTGACCAAGTTTAGATACTACTAGATACTAATACTGCTACTACTACTACTTTTAGTGCTACTACCAGGTACTATTTAGATACCACTGGGTTTGTTTGAAAACAAAATTAGTAGTAAGCTATGTTTACTGTGAACTGAGTAGGATGGAGTCAATAGAAATGCCGTAGCGATGAAAACATACACGGGCGTTGGTGGCCCGGTGGTGGCCCCCTGGTAACGTCACCACATTACCACTTCGTTTTTCTGCAATGAGAGAACTGTTTTGGAAGTGTTCATTATGCGTAAGTCTGCGGCATAATAGGTAGTCTAGAGACTCCTACTTATCATTTAAGACTGTATATAGTCTATGAAGGGAAGGAAAAAATAACTTGGTTTTTATTTTGCCGTCATCTCAGGTTGTACGTTTGTAGTTATCTGCCTACATTGTTGAATAATCCTATCCCCCTTTCCTCCTATCCTATCCCTCCTATCCCTATCCTATCCTATCCTATCCCTTTTTGTAGTTTGATTTCTGATTTTTCTCAGTTCTTCTTAGCACGACTCCAAAGAACCTGTTTACCTGGTCCCATTCACCAGGCATCATATCAGTGCCTGATTTTGCTGTAGAGACACAAAACTGTGGTAATTTGGGCATTGTCCTATCCAAGTCATCTTTCGATGAATGTAACGTCAATGAGATCCGTTTTGATAGCGCGAGAGAAAAACATCGAGGAAAGCTCAACCCTTCGGAAGATTCCATTTCCAGCATTCCTATGAGCTTTGTTGAATTAACCCACCAGAACAGTGGGACTCATAGAGGAATCGACTACGTGCGGATATAACATACTTTATTTAGCAGTCCAATACTTCAGCTTTCACAAACAGATCGGTCGAAAGAGGGCCTTATTGAGATTCCATCGCAATCCCGTCTCTCTGGTGGCACGTCGATCCACTGAACTGGAATTGCACATGGGTAAACTAAATTGCGACGGTCCTTAATGAATGAACCAATATTAATTCACCTATGCTAAATCTGATTGAATGGTCAGTGCATGGTTTCTCCAAGAGTTATGTCTGCTAACTAGTGTGAATATTGTAAATAATGGTGAGGAAGGATAATCGCAGGATTTAGTGGGAATCACTTCAGTCCGAAGACTTTCAGCGTCAAAATATGTCGAAAAAGAACTCCAAATGACAGACTTAGATTAAAACTATTAGTAAAGAAACAACGGATCTTGAATTTCATAAAAGGTAAATCTTGTGACTGCGCTAGTGTAAATGACCTTGGACATCGATGGGCATGAATGTGACAGGCATTTTACAAATTTGCTATCCGGTACAAACTATGCTATAAACCAAGCTCATGTCGGAGTGATGGATTACAAACTGATTTCAAGGTGCACATAGAACCTATCGCACACACAGAGCAGTGAAAATTGTTGAGAATAAGGTAAGTGACACTAAATGGAAAACAACTCGCATTTAAAATCTTCGAGTAGAAAGGATGAATGGAGTGCATATCGAAGCAAAAGCTGATGCGTTATATTTGTCAACAAATATTATTGTCTCCGAAAGGAAAGATGTAAGGCGGGATGTATATTCAAGGTAATTCCGAGCGTAAGTGAAAGCTATCTGAGCGCGTGGGCGCATTTCATCTTGTGAGACGCTACGTACATTGAGCAACGGACGAATTCGTGAGATGGGTTGAAGCCGATGAGCTTAACCCTTCAACTTGAAGTAGTGGACCTTACAGTAAAGATGAGGTTGCATTCCAAACAACAAGCTGCTTACCGCATTCAGGATATCAAAAACATTTACTTCATTTGTTGTGTAAAGGGTTTGAATATAGCCACGTAGATTTATCAGGATATCTACTTTCTGCCTGAATACACACGGCTTCCATGTAAAACGATACGTTGCATTAGGGAGGTATCTTAAAACCGTCATTGCATGACCAGTGGCTTCAAAATATAGTTAAATAGGTCCATAACTGAAGAAAAAAGGTGCAGGTGGTCTCTGCAGAGCATGCAACTTAGTCTACTAATTGTGCGTGCATGACGTGTGATATCTGGTTCTTCACATGAACTGTAGTCTTTACATNATGATCGTGTCTACTACTCCTTAGCCTACCACAAACTCCTTTGAGTTCTTCGTATGGTGATTTTGGTTCAATCTTGAGTCCAGTTATTCTTATTTTAATAAACTACCACGTGGCATAAACGTAAGTCCCGATTCTCCCAGAAACGGCGGTATGAGATTTTTCTGAACATCAATCACTACTCCATTCCGTACCCTCCTTGAGGCTCTTACATAGTAATACAGATGAATGCGTACAACGCATCTTCAGTCAAAATCCTGCTATAATAACTATAACCAAATGACTCGGTAACATGAAGCCGATAGCAGCATGATGAACAGGACACGGTCACAACACTCATGGTAATTAATTTTACCTATCACCTTAAGGAACTCGGATAATAGCGTTATCTTATTAGAGAAATGAGGGTTATACTTTTGGTGATTCTAATCGATACACAAAGAACAGTGAATAAATGTCCTCGTCCGGAATCACTGAAGTAGACGTCGCAAACGTCTTTATCAATGGATCAGTTCCATTTAAGCATTTGTGTACGCCCCATTAATCCTTTGGCTTGACTATTTGCATTCAATCGATCATAATTATGTTTAAAACAACAGTTTTAGCAGCCCAAACTTCGGATGGTCTATCCTGTCTCAGAAACGAAACGGAAAAATCAAAGACCACATAAGCGGGTTCCACTGTGACCCGTCAAGGGAGGTTTGTAGCCCTGTGCTGGCTACAGCAAAATAATAATTATGGTCCCAACCGCTTCCAGTTCACTGATACTTACCAAAATATTCTGCGCCTCAAATTCCAAGTGATTATTATTTTGTCCTGAATACGTAAACAAATGTGTAACAATTGTAACTATCACGAACTTGATGACACTTTACGAAACTACAGTAGGATGTTTTTCTTCTATGAAACAATTTTCGAGTTTTCAACAATGAAAGATATGATGTATTGATATAAATCAAGTTGATCGGTCACCAGCTTATTTGTCTTCTAGGCGGACAACAGGAGATGACAAAGTCAAAAATGTTAATGTGGACGGGTTTTGTTGCACCGATTATACAGAGTAAGGCGAATAATAAACGAAATATCGTTTTGCCAATAAAACATGCTTAATATCCTGGTGTCCACCACGACTTAGCCAAAGAACTGAACATTCTTCCAGTGTGGGCAAATTAGAAATATCCTTTTTTATCACTGTCTCTTTGGTAGACGTGAATTTGAAACAGCCTACCTTGGTTGTTTGGTAAAACGATGATCTGTCACATGTAATTGGTATCTCATGGAAGACGCTGGTACCTGGATAATGGATAACCGTTGACAACGATATTCTGAATGGTTGACATGTGTGACCACATACCATAGGCCGTGTTTAGGTACTATGTGTATAAGTTATAGTGTTCTCTTTAAGCAGGTTACCTAGTACCCCCATTAAGTTAAACAGGGGAAGTGTAGCTTGACATCAGCTGATACTGGCGGTTTGTCGGGTATCTTTTAGCATTTTCGGAAACAACTCAGTAGCTCTGGAGATTTATAAAATGCTCGATTCTAAGGCAGTGTATGAGGGAATCATCGGCATCCATACTTGCGACTGATAACTGAAGACATGATTTGCATTCAGAAAATGTGCCCCGCAGTTCATTTGTTATTCGCTTCTGACCGCATGTTTTCAAACATGCTCGTTTGGTAACATTTGATTTAAACACATCACAAATCAGCTGTGTTTCTTGATCGTTTTTGTCCTGGCAATGATCATTCATCCTTGTGAAACGATTCACGAAGGGAGTGCAGTAATGAAAGAATCTAAGTGTAAGATGTTTCAGATAACAAACCGCAATTAAAAGCAGTAATTCGAGAAAGCCAAACCAACAAAACCACAGTAGTGTAGAAAACGGATATTCAGAATACAGGTCGTAGACGAACATATGTTTTCGGTGCGCTCCTTCTCAAGTCATTGCAATCACACTTATGTAAGAAAATAGCTGGAAAGTTTTGTGTTGGGTCAAACAGTCGAGGTCAAATAATTAAAGCAACCGGCTGGGGTAGGGACACGTTTGTCTTTATATTTCTTTAGTTCTCTTGTTCATATAGGAATGGGTTACTTAAGCGTTGATAATTCATTAGGGTCATCACAAGGCTTATACATGATTTTTTCCGCTTTGGACCAGGGAAAGTTAATCGTATTTTATAAAAGAAAGTCAAAATGATAAAGAAAGAATGACATAGATTGATTGTTAAGGTTATTTAGCTCCCCTATGTTGAAGGCAGCATAGTTTGTTGGATTACTTACTGATGAATTTTGAATAAAATGCCCTGTATCTCTTTTCTGTTGTGTCCCTGGAACCATGGTTATAGCCAAGCAATTGAAGTATCAAAATACAATGCACTATATGCCCAAAGAGAAATCTTCCAAGTATTTAAACATGAATGTCTGTTTTCATTTATTTTGTTTATTATGCAAATTATCTAATTAGGGTCACTGACCAGATGATTGACTGGCACAATGGTATAACTGCTGAGGATACAAAGAAACTGAGATCAGTTCAATCGAAGATTCTCGGAGCTCAATTCATTCACCAAAATACTGAGTACTTGCAGCAGTACGAACGTCGATAACCATGCTGTAGTTTCTAAAGTGTAATCAACGTGCATGTAATATTCCCTATCTGTTATGCAGGAATACCATGTCACACATTTTTCGTATAAATACCAAGATTGACATTTCTCATTCATCTAAAGTAAACTCTGGGTGGGTGAATGTCAACTGTCACCAACGACAACGGGAAGTTTAGCATTAGTTATGGTTGAGTTAGCTCACGTTCCGTCGATTATCAATCGCACAAAGGATGATGCTAAAGCCGTCGTATTTCTCACCCCGTTTTCGGTAGCTTATGTTTTTACTTCCTCATTTAACCGAACGGAGTGATATATTCGTAGAGTAGATGTGGCACAATGAAACTAAAAGCCAGCAAAACATGATCAGCAACACAGCGAACTCGGTTCGTTTATACGAGCCACTGGTCTGTTAGCCACATGTGCATGCGTGTGTGTTTATGGTTAATGGACGCGTACGCGTACATTAGTCTGCACGTGACGTTCCGGGTCTGATAGAAGAATCTAGCATTAGCGGTTTCCTTGGAGAGAATCAAGCTAGATTGTGGATGATGTGTAATTCACGTTGAGGAATTCTTTACTCACAGTAAAGCATACTCATTAGGCATTTTCGAAACCTTATTTTGAAACCACAATATAAACAATACTATTGTTTAATTTTGTCCGCAGTTGCTGGTGTGTTACTTTTCGTCTCCTGTCACGCTAATGAAAGGTTTGACTATTCAGCGGTAAATCACCGGATTCTTCGTGAAATCACATGTGACATGTGGGATAGAGCATTTCTGTATGCGGAGGAAACAACTTTGACAAAACACAACAAAATAAACCTAAACGGGCAAAAACATATATTTCAAGTGGGTTTCAGTGAGTGAAATAATCAGATGATGGATTCAAGCGTCCCCAAACTGATAACTGCCTAAACACAGACTACAAAGAGCGTCATTTCTACGGTGTTTGGATGCAACTGGAATACACATTGAATACTAAGTCTCCTTCTACGTGGTTTGCAAACTCTTCCCCCAACCAGTGATCAGAATTTCGGCACCCATCCCATAATAAGAATCAAACGATTTGCCGAAAAAGTGCGTGAGTTCTACAATAGTGCTTTGCTGAACTCCTTTGCAATCAGTGAACGAGTTTCTATGTTCATCAAATAGCGTCCTGCTAGTCCAGAATCGCAATCCCCCTGGTGATGTCTATCCCACCCAAATGCCGCATTGCCCTAAATAGCCCTTGCTAGGCATCCGGCTATTTTCCTGCAATACTCTTTTTGATAAATAAAGAGGACATAAGGACATTCATTCACGCATATTTATGTTACGTTTACACTCTTAAATTTTCAATATCTTCTAGGTATCGCTATCCGCACTTTGCTTTGCATATCGCCTGACCAATAGCTGTTGATTAGTAGAATCAAGTGAGCCATTCTCTCTTATCATACGATGCGGCAATGCATTTCATTCGAACCCTCTTGTTGAGCTCGGAATTCTTGTTTCAAAAGGCATTTCGATTGCTAGGCTATTGTTTTGAACACAAGGAAGGATTTTATAAACAAAACTACACTGCTTATTTACCTCCCTCACCTGTTTGGGAGTTTTCTGTGTATGTTCACCATCAACAGAAGATCCTTTTTGGATCACACATTTTCTATCCATTTTCCACAATAACGCAACTATTGCAATTTCCGGATTATGTACCCCAACCTATAAGGTGTTTTGGAAACTCATGACTATCAGACACTGGTTTCCGGTTAGTTGTTGATTCGAGCGACGTTCGATAGACGAGTGAGCACGGAACTTGGATTTCATGTTTGCAAACATTTCGCAGACAAACAATTGTTCGCCACAGTGTTTGCGGTAAATAGTTTCGGGATGTAACAGTTTCGCAGTATTTTGACTGGGACGGAACTGTTACGATTTGAGAGGAACAGTTATTTGAGGTTCCACGTTCGTGTCTGAGTCTAACTAAGGTCAGGTGTCTCATGCCATGCAATGAAGGTTACTTTACAAAATATTTTATGCAGAGATTATGGCATGTGCCCGCTGCTCGTGAATCACGTTTCACTGATCATTAATAAAACTGAAAGTGGTAAAACCATACTCAAATCGATACATATTTATTTAAGTGGTAATCCCGAAGCAGTTGGGAGTATGCATAAACGTTTTTTAAGCCGTTTGTGAGTAGTACGCATGGTGAACTATCAATTGTTAGTCTCCTACTTCACGGCGTGAAGCAAATAGATTGTTCATCAAGTTGAATTATTTAGAATAACGATTGGAAAATACTGTACCCCAGTGCTTTTCAGTCATTGTTAACTATCAGACAATAACGCGGCACGCCACTTGTGAGAATTACGAAATAGGTGAATCAATTAATTCTGTCGCACAATTGATACAACGCAGATGAATTGGAATTTGAGGGTTCTGTAGGGCAAGACTTTTCCTATTCGGTGAGCTGGTTTTCATTTGTGTTTTGCTCTGCACAAGACAGGCTTGTAGATAATGAAAATAGTTGGAATGTCCCAACGATGCCCGATTTTGCATAATTCACAACTGTGACCACTCGCATTTGTGAAAATTGGGTTTAGCCCACGAAGAATTTTGTTCTAATTGTGATTAACTAGAAGTATTGAGTATGGTGGGAGCACCACAATAAACTTCATTATAATGTTCCACCTTGATGATAAAATTAAAAGCACTACCACTATTGTGTCGGGCAAATTGTTTGTTTAGTCGTTATCCCATGATGTACATCTTGAGGATGTGGAGACAATTTAGTGTTTTTGTTACAACAACTGCTGCAATCTTCATTCATTAATCCGATAACATAAGAGTTTCCTGGCGAAGTGAAGAAATAGAGTTACCTACACTTTTCTACCTGATTTCCACAAAGAATTTCTAAAAATAGATTTATGTGGAAGTCAACCACACACATCTGAGTGTTACTTGGCACGATGAAACCCTTGAGTTCGAAAGCGTGGTCCCTAACATCAAAGACATCTGCGCTACAAAATCACTCTACATGGGATTCAACCTACGATACACATCCTTTATTGCTATAAAACCCTCAGTGAGACAACGTTTGCTCAAACTGGTCTTCGTTACACACCCATCTTTAAGAAGCTTCCGCAAAAATATGGTGACTATAGGTTTCACCTACTTTCGGCAGTTAGTTGTAACCAAGTGAGAAGAATCTGTGGAAAGTCTGAAGAATTTCATATAAATGCTTCCTGCTTGAAATTACGTTAGAACTGATATATATTGGAGAAGCAGACGAGAATTTTCACATGTCATTCGAGCTCGATTCAGGGTTAAAATCAACGACTTTCCCATCTGACTAATTTAGTGGAAAGTTCTGGTTCACAAACGTGCTGAGGGTGTAATCACTTACAAAAACGATCATTGGTGCAGCTCAGGTAAACCGCGTTATATATAGTCGACTATTTGTTTAGCATTTCGCTATACCAATGTAGAACTTAGCACCTCAGTAACCCACGGTTTGTTATTTTTGACTGTTTTCCTTCTTCTGCCTCAGACTACCTTTATGAGTTAATTGATATTATTTTCTATTAGGATTTGCCGACTATTCCATTTGCATTGCCTGTATTCGTTTGATCAAATGTGATGTCACATTCTTGGCTACCATTGACATGGAGAACGTTAGTTTTCAATGTGTTTCGTTGAGTGCTGTCCGTGGGAGACGTTATGCGTGCTTTCAAATCGTTTTCCTTCTCCTTTACCTAAATAACTATATCGGACACAGATCAAGCTTTTGAAACAAAAAGTGCCTTTTGTAGGGGATCCCTCTAACGCTACCAAGGTGCAGCTACGGGGACTAAACGCTGAACGTGCACTAATGTCCAACAGAAAAACTGTGGTTCAGTTTTGCAGTCACAAAGCAGAAGGGCATCTATCACCTGCCCAGTGAAGAATCTTAATCAGTTTTTCCGTCATGTTGCAACTGATATCCCGGTTTCATGCACAGCGATCATCTCTCCTCACTTAATGCTTTCTTCTGTCTGCAGTCCGTAAAACCAAGCGGTCCTGATGGACTGTCACCAGCTGTGGTCAAATAATGTTCAATGCCTCTCTCGTCCTCCCGTTTTTGTAAACATGCTTGTCACTTGAATTATTCAACATTATTTTCCGGAATGCTGGATTATGGCTTCTACCTTATCCGCACTTCTCGGTACTGAAAGGAAACCAGTGTTTCCTTGAATTTTTTACATATCACAGTTATGAGGGATTTAAATGGTGAACTTAACGTTTTGCTCACCGAAAATCAAAATGGAGCGGTCAGGATCTACAGCTCTCTAGCTTCTCGCTCACGGCTTTCAAACATAAATATCACTGTTCCATCGAGCCAGAAAAACGTGTTCCCCAGAAACACTCAGAGAAGATAAAGAGTTTCTAAAGAAAGGGTTACTGCAAAACGGTTACCCAGAAGGGATTCATTGATATGCAAAGCAAACGGTCTCTAAAAGTTAACCCATTTCCAATGTTCCCCGAAAGCGGCCAATATCAAATATTCTTTCAAAGGCGATCACCTCATCAACGATAAACGCCGAAAGCTAAACTTAACTTTGATGGGTGTATACCCAGCTGATCAACTTTGACTTATTCCCACTACCCAAGAAATTAATTTGGACAAACGTGAACAGAGATGACACCCCAGTTCTGTCTGACATTTAACGAGGACTGAGCAAAACGTTTCCGGACGCACGAAAAGCATTATTTGTTACGCAAAAACATGTAATAAATTTGTCTGAAGCATTCTCCACCTGCGTTCCATGTATTCCAACCTTTGATAAACCAGCTCGACCATGTCAAGGTGGTCAACCCTTCGACCAGTATAATGAATGCTTCCACTGAAGCGGTTGGTGATTCGTAGCAGATTCACAAGCTTGACAGTTGGGAACACAAAACGAGTTACATATACCCAGGTATAGACTGTAAGGGGGAGTGAATAACCCTCTGGATGCGTTCTCTAGCCTTCAAATCGCAGTCGACATGGTTCCTGTGTGTAGGTGCGTTGTTATGGTGCAGCATGGTTCCTTTTAGAAGAACGTGGATGGTGTACCGATTTCCGGTGACTGTGATTTCCTGTACGAGCAGTATAGTAACCATATCACGGGTTTTTGACCGAGAACACAGCCACAATCTGTTTTACCACACTGCACACCAAATGGCATCCGATGAGTCCATTTTACTTAGTCTCTGGCTCGAAACTGTACGTCCAGTTCTCATCACCACTGATGATCTCTCAAACTGCGCTGCAACTTCCGCAGCAAGCCTGTTAAAAATTGGTGTGGCACCAATTCACCCGAAATGTTGTGTTCCTCGATGAGGCGGTGCAGTATGCATCGTGATGAGACCTTTCTGAGACCACGCTTCAACTTTAAGATGTTTAGGATTGCTCCTGATGAGATCTCAATGGCATTCGTGATCTGTAAAACTGTCACTTGCTCATCCTTATCCACCGTCGTTTGCACAGCAGCAGCTTTGCCCGCCATGGTGGCATACACAGGTCAACCACACCGTGTCTCCTCCAAAAGGCACCGCCTGCAACGCTTTGATTCCCCAAGCCACTGAAACTGTGCTTCTTGAAAGCACGTAATCACCAAAGACACGCGCTAATGCTGTTGCTACTGCTCTAAACCACATTTGTAGTCGTAGAATTTCTTGGCGCTTCAGTGACGACTATGTGTCATCAGTGCAGTTCGAGTATAGTGACCCTAGTTTAGCTTGTGAGCTGTGCTCGGTTGTGGTTACTTTTCCCTATGAGTTGCCATCACTGAACAATATTCCTGATAAATTACACTTCACATGTGAATATTTAGATGCTTATTCCCCAGGGGATAAAGTAAACCAGTTTCTTGACTTAACTGAAACCACACAAAATGGGGATCAAATGAATCAAAATTGAAATAGCTAGAGATGAACCGTAAACTTGCCAAATCACATCTTTAAAGGATATTATTCCGAGAAAAATGCCTGTGCTCATAGACCAGGTGAAGTAAGCCGTTTGTTGGATTAGAAGGAGGAAGAACCAATGCATGCAAGTCACAGAATTTGTAGTGGAAATTTCGAAAAAGTACTAGAATGATAAGAAGGAACATCTAGATTGCTGAGGAATACCCCTGGAGAAGTTTATAATAATCTAATACGGGGCTGATTTACAATGCGCTGTCCGAAGTCGTTCGGAAAAATATAAATTAACGTACAAATTTGATACAGTGGCATTTATTAGATAACGGTAGTGTGTTTGCTGAATGATAAATGCTCTCTCCAGCAGATTCAACGAAGTGTGGAATCTATTCACTTTCATGCGAAATTTAGGATTCTAAATTCTTTATCCATTAACCATACCCAAATCATGCAACTCACTCGTTTACCACCTTATCCGAATGAATAATATCAAGTCCTATGATAGTGCGTTTACCATGATCATACACATCATCATTTATAGCCGAATAAGAACACGCAAAATTGGTGTACAGTAACAGTTTTCCTTGCAATAAATCTTATTGTGTTGATGAAATGCTAATAGGATAATTAAACAAGGAAAACAGTTAGGCGCTGCAGAATAAAGTTATAGAACGAAAAGGAGGAAAAGCAACAATCAGTTAGGAACGTTTCTAATTTTGTGGCTTCGGTTGTATCTTTTCGAATATATGCTTTCCTCGCTGGGTATCAGCCCTTTAAGGATGGCTTTTAGTTCTAACAAGCGGTTATATTTGTACTCACACTCGCGAGACAAGGATGTATTTATTTGTTGAATTGAGCACTCAGGTTAAGTCAATCGACTCTAGAGGATCTCAAAACGGAGAGTAAATGTCTATTCAGTTTAGTCAAATGCATTTCTCTCTTAAATGTCACCAAGTACTACGTGTCAAGAGAAGAAGACGTAAACCTAAGTAAGGTTTGTTTGTATGCACGTGTCTTTACGGGTTATATTGTTTGCGGTTCATGGGAGTTTAATTATTTCAGCAAATGTCAAATGCTTTGCACAGTACATCAAATTCCAAAGTGATTTGACACTCGCTTTGTAACACGCGTTATAGCACTATATCATTCGTGGCTGGTAGTGTGAAATCCAGACTGCTTTTGAATTCACAAAAAAGGACTGTTTAACCAAAACGCGATCGCAGCTGCTGTTGCTTGACCTGCTTAGATCGTACCCCGGCAGTCAGGCAGATAGTTCTGACCTATTCAATAATTGTGAAGTGATTTACTGTTTTGATCTAGTCAACCGTGATTGTTTTCTCCTCAAAGTTTCCGTCAATCCACGTCTGAGTCAGTTGGGGTGGTGGTGGTGGTCTCGAAAGCGTTCGAATAAGTGTCGAGTGGTACGGCCAATGTAGGTTGATCGAGAGAAACAGAGATTGGTACTTGTAGAATGAGATTATTTACCACGAAAGCTTGGTTTGTATCTGAAAGTAAGAAGCCGTTTATTAGAAGTGCGGATTATTTTGAAGGCGGCAACATAAGTAGCGTTTGTGAGTCATGTTTGGCGACACCCAGGAATGATTTCAAACGTTGTCTGGTCTTTGAAGGGAGTGGAACCATAAATCATTTTTTTATATTCAGCTCCTTCTGCTCCGTTCTGCTGAGGTTCATACAGTCATGAAACGTTTTATCTGGGCATTCATTTCCCTATAAAAGGCTTTTTGATTTATTTTATCTCAGGTTTTCCCCATTTAAACCAGAGAAACGTTCAACATCTCCTGGACATCCTGTGCCAAATCAGTATCTTCTCTCGCTGCAGGGGTATAAACTTGCACTACGTGATGTACTACCCGTTCCAAAGTGACTTCCGATGAATGTGTGTGTTTTGTATAGTTTTACCTCCTTTTTATTCATTGATTTGCACAAATGTTTAGTCAACTTTCAGGAAGGGAGCTGCGGTCATGCAAAGGCTTCCTGAGGAAATACAGAATCGGGGAAGACTGGCGGCGGTAGAGCGGTTTGAACCTGGGACTTCCGGGTCACAATTTGGTGACCTAACCACTTTGCCACCACCGCCCATGGAAGGTAATTGCCTGAATAGCACGAACAAAAACATAGTGGAATGTCACTCCGTCGGAAGATTCCATTTCCAGTACAATGTCAATATTCATGTGATCTACCAGAAAGTAGACGGTGTCATCTTCATGGATCCCATAGAAAACATTCGTTTTTGTTTCCACCGTATATTCTAGTTTATAGTTTCTCCGTGGATTTGTCGGATAAAGCGGGGCGTAAAGGAGGGCCCGCCTTAATCCTGTCTTTTTGGTGGTACATTTCCTCACTTAATTTTATTTGCACGTCATATCAACATGAGACATTCTCAAATTAGATTGTGAAGGTTTCCAATGGTTAATTCAAACTTCATCAAACTGCACTTAGGCTCATTGCATTATTAGTCTATGGCTTCTCCGAGAGACACATTGGTGAAGAGAGAGTCCAATCCAACAATACACATATGTGTTTTAAATGCGGTATCTGTATTTTCTGGTTCAGAAAAGCCTCTCAATAGTTCAGGTAGATCATCAGGTATCCTCCTAATCTTCCTACAACATTCCCGCCTAGATTATTGAGTGAAAATCTCAACGAAGTAAGGAGAAAACTTGTTCTTTATTGTCTGCGCCATTTCATGCAGTTGGATCATAATTTAGGTCTTCGTTCTATACAGTGTTTGCTTTTTGAGCAGATTACCATGTGTAGTATAGGGTCAGCTGCATGCAACAAACCCGAATAGAATCAACTTCAGCATTACCATTGTGAAGGACATCAGCTTCTGGCCAGAGTGGCCGATTTCCTGCTCCAGACCTATGATGGAGAAAAGGCCAGTAGCATGCAGAGACTGATACNNAGTGTTGACATATTCTACGTAAAAAACGCGATCTAGCATGAAATGTGTCCTATCACATACAGAGATTGGGTAGAATCAGATGGAAGCGATCGGTTTATAGCGATCTACATGGCGTGATGCATTTGTGCTGAACAATATCAGTACACTAGTGCTAGAAGGTTGTCGCGTTATCCCGGAATTTTAAGTAAAAATCAAGGTGGTATGTTTTCAATAACGGCTTTGTTGCTTGTGCAAAAATGTATTCTTCTAATGCATCAATTCTTCCTGTTTTTATACTCCTAATGTTACGGTGATTCTGAGCATCGTTCATTGAATTCATTTAAAGATTTTCTGTTAGAATTAACTTCATCTCATATATTGGGTTTAACAATTATCTTTAGAACACCGAGGCTCACTTATTTTCAAGACTGACTTGCGAAATAGTTTTTCGCTTGTACAATAAACAGTCAAGTTGTACAATGTCGTAAACATCACAAAACAGCATAATGTTGTGCAAAACGATTGCAGTTTTGATCACGGATTTCTTGAACGTTGCTTTATGGAATAACACAATATCTAGTTTTCGACTTAATTTTGATAGAGTTCATCATGTTTTGTCCTGCATTTGTTCAAAAGGTTATACATGGGATTGTTAGCACAAACGAAGTGCTGAAAAAAACCATAAATGCAAGAGAGATGACGATGCCAAAGCCTGTTTCTTCATTCGTTGGCATTTGGTTTTTGAATATAGAAACGGTATCGATCAGGGTGAGGTGGATTTTGGCGACCTCAGGGGTTTGTCACCTGCGTGAATTGCGATTCCACAAAACGCTTTATTTAAACTTAGAACTACCTGGGCAAAATACATTTTGGACATTCTTCGGAAATGACCGAATACCCACAGAAAACATGCAGACAAACGAAAAGCAAACTCCACTGTGTCGAGAGACGGATGGGAGGTTAGTAATTGACACTGTCGCGAAATTACACTATGAACCAATCGAAACCAAAGGCTAGCATTTGTTAAAGAATGGCCCGAAATTTTCCTCGTGTATTCTTGTAAAATTCCTATGGCTTAGTATATAATGGTCCTTTGTGCGATTTGTGAAGACCCTTTCAACAGTTAATTACAATCTCGCACATTTGTTCCGTCATCAGCAGACGATTTTGGCAAGCAAATTCCTTGGTTCTATGTGGAATTCTCGAGAACGTCTTCAGTTGAAAGTAGGTTTTCCGCGGAAAATTAATATCAGGAAGTGATCATTCAGACGCAAAGTAACGTTAGGGGTCACCTGCATTTTGTGTGAGCAATTACAGGGATAATTCATTAAGGATGCACCAATTGTGAGAACATAGGTTGGTTCGAGATATTATGGGTCGGGAATGTCACGAGATGGAAGAAATAAAAAGTGCATCCACAATTCATAAGTCAGTTCACGAATGAAAACGCAGGCGAAAAAGAATGTGAGGGAGACCAGCAGAGTAAAAGTTCTTTGAGGAAAATCCTGTGTCTGGTAAAGGAGTCAACCTTTTTACGATCCTAAATAGATGCTTTATAAATAGCTCAATAGACATATAAAAACATCCACAGAAAAGAAATGTTTCTCCTAATACTGGCGATATTTAATCAAAATATGTGAAGAGTTATTTGCAATAGAAGGATCTTGTGTGTTATTTCGTCTGAAACATGCTGGATTGCATTATCTTAGTAAACGTCGACCCCAATCGTGGTCCTGGAGGTTATTCAATACTAAATGGAAAATCAGGAATGAATAAGTGAGATCAAAAGAAAGATTTATGTATTTTTAAAATTCCAATAGTGTGTTCATTGTGGTTATTGCCATCGACAATTCTTCCAGAGTTTTCTGTTACAACGCTTCAATCAACATGATCATAGGGAAAACTTTGAAACCATAAATTATGTACGATGTGCTCCGGTTCGTCAAAGATTGACAGTCAATTGGTGGTTCTCACCATTTCGAGGGTTTCACCGTTGTTGGGGCCGTTTTATTCTATGGCAAGTGCTCCGTGGGAACCAGAACTCCTATGGCGAACAAATCAAGTAGCTCTAACAAGCCAGAACACTTATATTACATCGGGCAATTCAATGGTTAGGGCACACGCTCCCAGAAATGATGTGACCTGTGAACTTAAGCTACGTGGGAAGAAACCAACTCTGGTGAAACCAAAGCCAATGAATGTATCCGTGTTAAAAATAGTTCTAATTTGTTCTATCGCTTTAAAAGCAGCGAGGGACGTTGGCAATCACACGCAGAAACACAGTTAAAACATGAAACAAGGACCGTCATAACTTCGGTGTTCACATTAATCTTCCAAAGGGATTGATTGAGGAACCATTCAATTCATCTTTTATAAGTTAAGTTGAATCGGTAGTTGCAATTCACTCAGCAATTACCGTCTACCTATTATACTTTAACTACTCAGTTGGAGACCATAACGCTGCAGTAAAATTATATGAAAACCGTCATACCGTGGGAATCCTCATTTTCTGGTAGACTTCATTCACCTGCACATTTCACCTCATGATTGAATGAACCTCTTCGTGCACCTGAGCAATTTTTTGATCAGCTAGTATATCACCTCCTCACAGAGATTTTCTGAGCAATCTTTATTGATCACCGAATTACGACATTTGAATACAATCTTTACCGTCACACCCACCTTTATAATAGAACAAACTAAGTTGTGGCTTGAAACCATCTTTCACCGGTTGTTTTCTATTTGCATTCCAGGTATCTTAGTATCGTTGCTATGGCCATTAGAATCAATTCGAAAGACAAACAGATTTGACACTTTTTTTCAAAACGACAGCTGAAATAATTTGCTTAG
This sequence comes from Echinostoma caproni, assembly GCA_900618425.1. NCBI lineage: Eukaryota > Metazoa > Platyhelminthes > Trematoda > Plagiorchiida > Echinostomatidae > Echinostoma > Echinostoma caproni. Next base: position 44,524 of record UZAN01040896.1, on the reverse strand, counting down.
CATGTTAACCATGTGTAAAGGTGTTTTGAAAACACATTGCCACTATGATTACCAGACACTGTCATCCGGTTACTGATACATTCAAACAAATTTCATTAAATGGGCGAATACGGAGATCATGTCTGAGATCATCCTGCTTACACAATTGTTTGCTAAACAATATTTGAGGTAAACAAATAGGAATGTAAACGATCGCAATGATAAAGATCTTTTAGTTTGCTGGAATAGGGCTTATTTGAAGCAAATCATGAGTTGAGGTCCCCTGTCTAATTCCCCATTTGCCTCAGGTGGGGTGCTTTATTGACACTAACTATTAACTAGTTGTGTCGACTGGCTTTTTCACGCGTGTTTGTTTCGGGTCTCAGACTGAGGAGCGGGACCCTCAGATAGCAATGCTTCGCTGATCAAAAGGAATCCGCAAGCCGATGAAACGTATTTTGTTTGAGTGTGTATCAATTTATGTGAAAATCGTAAAGAAACACGAGCTCAAAATATTGGCAGGAATTCAGGTTAAAAATTCAAATGTCGTCCCTCTTTCTCATTAAATTTGAATCTAGTTGTGTAAAGCAAACAATTTGAATATCATGTCACTTATTTTATCCACAACACACAGATGCATAAGTTTGGCAAACAAATTATGGAAAATTAGCGCTGTTGCGCAATCGATGCAACGTATTAGAAGCTCGGCAGCTTGAAACTTTTCTGTATCATGAAGTTCGTGTATTCTTAATCAGAAAACTAATGCTCAAGGTTTTTTGTATTTTGCACCAGGCAGTCTCGGAGCGAGTCAACAGTAGATTGGAAATTCTCAGCAAGGCGTTCTTTTGAATGATTAATAGCATTAAGCATGCAATCTTGTGTTAGGTTTGTTTGGTCTTCGAGACACAGTTCTCTCTGACAGTGAATACCGATCAGTCGAAACGTGACAGACATTTCCACATGTGTTTTGTGCACGCCTTGATAACAAGCTTCATTGTGTTAGTTAAACCTGACGCTCACATTGTGTCGGACAGGTTATTTGCAAAACATCATCAATTGGCCAAATTTGATGCTGAACAATTTGATGTAATAAAGCACGGTTAAATAGTACATTTCACGGTGGATTAGGACTATTGAATCTAGTGTTGGAGTCCAATTGATTGGACATTTGCAACAAAACATTGAATAAAACATTGCCCATTCAATCAGGCGTGATACTGACAGAATTCACAACTGTTTCCACCTTTTACCTCTATCATCAACAAATGTTCGTGGGGCTCGTTGAACGTAATTCTCCCTGGTACGCAATTCAATTAGTTGGTAAAGTGCACCTTTTGGTCAGACTGTCCCCATAGGTTACGAACTCAGTAACGTTGAGTAAAACCACTAGTAGCCGAACATAACACGATTCAAATCTCACTAATCTGCTTTTCTGTTCAGAACAATGACAAGATTTTAATTTGATCATGAAATTCAATAAACTGTATGATGACTTTCAGTCTCTTTTGGACCACAATTGTTGTGACAGAAGTGGAGCAAAACGTCTTTCATTTTCTAAATCTGACAGGCGGAAAACAATGACGCGATTGTGTAAACAAATGGGGCAATATGTTGCATGTGATGCATGATTCTGGCGTCACGTTAAAATCAGTATATATAGCTATAAGTAATCGAAATACAGCAGCAATCATGCGAATATAAACGAGTTATTCTTCCAGCAATAAAATATGTGATGTCGAAATCCATTGATTACACTGTTTCGGCTTTGCGCACCTTCAAACAGAAGTGGCAACTCTCGCCTCGGTTGGTAGAAGACGAGCAAACTAATAGTTCAAGCCTGGTAAATAAGGGGTGCAACATGGGACAACCCAAAAATGCTGTAACAATAACTGCTTTATTACATCTGAGCCCGTGAATTTAAAAAATCGGCCTCAAACGTTTCTAATTGCGCTTATTTTTGAAGTGCGTGGACTTCTAACTAATTGTTGGGAATTACGGATGGTTTGCAGTTTCCACATTCACGCGAAATTCACATTTCACACTGAAAACCTTCTTTCCTAAGATGTTTTGACTGGTGGAAACCGATATGTGCGTGATTGCACAGATTCGTACAGCCGGTAAAAGCAGACCAAACAGAGATAGAGCGTAAGCATATGAAGAAAAATAAGACCGAGTGCCTGAGCAATGTGAGAAACAAGGTATGCTTGACTGAAAGATTGAGCTCATCGACGCGCAATGAACTGCATTAAGTGCACTTTTGGACACTTGCACTCGAGCCATTAGATTGGATTTTCATATAATCCTCTGCAGAGAAAAATATTGATCGGCCGTTTTTTGCGTTCGCAGCGGGTACTGCTAGAACGACGGCAAAAACGATAAATTCGTTTCTGCAATAAACTGCAGGCACAAATATTGATTATTCATAACTCACTTATGTTAACCAAAAATAAATAGAACTATTTGTTTAAGAATTCGTTTTTTATCATTGATGACAAGCCCATCAATGTGCCGTTTATCACTGGTGAAATAAGGTAAATGACATATAACAAGGTCAAATTAATTGAGGGGATGAAAATTAAATTTGAATCTGCTTGCACTTGAGCTCCTGCATAGATCGACATTTGCTGTACTGATTGGAACCCGTACTGTCGTATCGCATTCAAGAAGGCGTCTTTTTCTAAACTTACGCCTTCTATTGTGCCTCAATCGAGGTGCGCCGCAAACATTTTTTAAAATGCTTGGAATATTTTTCCTCAGAATCCGACATTTCCTGGATAGAACGCTTTTAAAATCGAGTTTACTCAGTCACTGTCTGAATTGATATATGCATATACCTCAGTTGAAGTAACTGAATGTGGTTCTATGGTGGTACCTTAACACAATGGTAGATCACAATTTGAAAATGGTGTTCTCACTACTTGTTTGTAACCGATCGGATGCCGTTGTTCCTATGGTGTTGTTATATCGGTCTACAAACATTTGTTTTTGTATCTAAAATGAACTAACTGAGTTTATTCTACATATGGACACTATCACATCATCAAAGAAACTTGTACCTTGACGAACCCACATACTGGGCAGGTAAGTAATTTTCTGCTTCCGTATTTTCACAATTTGCCGGGATTTCAAATTATTTACCCATTCCCATAAGGGCAAACTCCATGTGACCAAATTTTTATTCTGCGCTCAACGTTCACTGTATGAATGAGGGCATAGAACAAAGCCATGGTGTATGACATTGTTTTCAACCGTTTGTTGTACTCCGCGTTCCTATGACAAATGGAACGTTGGCACGAACAATGAATTCCCTCACTTTCCGAGAGGGAGTTGGCGCATCAGTTCATGTTATGCCCCGGGTTCTGTTCTTGCGACGGAAAAGAACCAACTTCCTTTGGTCGTGTTATACCCGACTGCACGTGGTTCATGTTACATTCATTTGTGTAATTCAATTTCTGCGGAAGTGCGGTTTGATGGGACTTTGGTGCTGCAGTTGCACTTTATCGTACACAAACACAATCAACAGAACGTACTGATTCACTGGGTTGCAATCAGTAATTGGTCATATACCTGAGTAATTCAAAGTTTCAGGGCGAGTAAGGTTAGAAAACAAAATGAAAAAATCCAAGAGTGAGTTTGTCATGTTTATGGCAAATGAAGTGGGAAGCATTGGATAGCCGTTTCGACCTGGTTGGGTCTCATCGGCAGTACGAATCCATCGACCCAACTGGGGATGGAACCCAAGACCTCACACGAAGGACACAAGCATGCAAATGAAAAGAAGACATGAAAATAAAGAGTACTGAAAAGACAAGAAACTTGAATGTTCCAAAAGGTCCGAGTCTCTTTGTAGTGGGCTCGGTTTTTGTCTGGACTGAAAAGATCAATCACACTGACAGAGACTCGGGACCAGAATAAAAGGGTTGTCGAGAGACAGAATAGAATTCTAAATCCTCTCCTTGTTTTCGTACTCCAAATATTCTCGGTGAATTAGTGTTCACCATGTCAAACTAGAAAGGATTCTAGATGTGGCGGGCTTGAAATAAACACTGACAAGTTGTTGAAATAACGTAATAACCGATGGACCACACGGCTGCTTGGAAAATCTGTTCAAATTCAAAATTTTGTTGTGGGTAATTTACAAATCTGATGCTTATTGAATCGCATAGGATTTGCACACACTGGGTGCGACTGGAAGTACAATTAAATAATAAATTATAACGTTCACTCACAGGTTCTGAAAAGTGAGGTGTTTTCATGCTTCGACGAGCCGTAACTTGATTGAATCGATGGTTGGCAAAAAAAACTTGCGTTGGAAGAGAGGTACAAACTCTGATGCCGAAGAGTGATGCTTGCAACCTAACCAACTCTTCTGAAGCGAACCTTTAAATGGATGTTTTTGGAAGTGATCAGTTCTGGATACCGATAATAGAGTACTACACGGCTGGTCAGATTGATGTAGCAATTCACGAGGATCATAGCTTCCAGTATTCGACGGTACCCAGACGAATAGAGTTCGAGAGTATGGAGATTTTCACCGTAAGCTTAAGATTGTAATCCTTTAACTAATTTGGCTGCTATTCTTTGCGTACGCCGGAGTGCCATTTGGCCCCCTATTAGCCATGGATTTCAAGTTTGTACAACATACTCGGTGTATGGTTAAATGTATGCTGATAGCAAACGGGGCAATAGGTCTTCTTTGAATGATTCAAGAACATGTTTCAGCCTTGATGATGCTCCTGCACAATGTGTGGAACAGCCTAGATCCTCACGAACATTAACTCATTGATCCTTTTCGTCTGGAGAACGCGGTAATTCTTGAGTTCCAAGTTAAAACGGTAACTTACCCCTATGACACAAGGGACCAGATATTTCAGCGGACAATCAGGTGATGTAAACTGCAATTTGAGGAGAACAGCGATCTAACGCTTTTCTCAAAGCACGCTATCCGTAACTGTCCGTGTTGTGTCATCACTTTTTCTATCGGAATGGGTTGCTGAAACTCCATCAATGGAAATCATTGTCTTAATACAAAATCTGCAATTTCCACAGTATTACTCGGAGGAAATTGTCAGCTTTCATAGTATTCTTACACAGAGTGCTCCCCCTTATTAGCAACAACATAAAGCAATGAATCAAACTGACAACCATAGGTATGTTTAAATCCATCAATGTTTTTAATAGTATATATATATATGGAATAAAAGCATAGAGTATTTACCGCATTTACTTGGGTGCATAAGGATCACGGATTTGTCGCACTTTTGACAATAACCGTTTTTTGTTTGCATTGCCGTATGTAAAAAATCAATCCTTCAGAGAACAACTGCATGCTAATTTGAGACTTCTGTAGGTATTCTCCCTGCGTGCTGAAAGTGGAATTGAAGATGCTTAATATAGAAGCTGTGTGTATTAGGTTTCGTAGTCCGTGAAAGTAACGCATAAGAGGACGAGAAGTATGATCCGAACTGTCGGTGTTGCAATGGGACAGTTGCCAGGATGTTCAACTGAAAAACAAGGAAAAGATTGAAGACGTCGGGGCGGTGGTCCATTTTTAACAATCATCAGTCTAATTCATATATATATACCCACACACCGCGTTATATAGTCAGGTGATCTATTTTTCATCATCCCAATGAACACTGTGTAACCGGATTTCATTTTGTCCACATTTACTGGATGATTGATTCTACAGTTTCATATAAGCAATTAAGTTTTGTCTGTTCAAAAGTTTGTGTTCCCTCTTCGTGCAGTGATTTTCAAAGTCAACTTCGAAATGGAGTTAGCCTAACGATTGGATATTTTACTGTATGAAAAGTTGTGTTTTCTGGAAACCTGTTATACCATTGTTTTGTTAATTTGCTAGTTTCCAATACAACGACATGAGATCTGGATTAACATGAAACTGACACACGGCAAAACATTCGGTAACACATAGCTTTGGGACATACTCTTGGACTGACCCTGCACAGATCATGTCAATCACCTGTAGGTTAGCAAACAGGTGAGTGAACATAGGTTAAATACTAAGGATATGATTTCGCATCGGGAATATGTTTGGAACCGAGTGGATTATACTGCCATGAATTAAGTAATCAATGACGTTAGTTGAACTATACGTACTTAAATAAACGGTTCGTTAAATGCAGTCACTACATTTAACTAAAAGTATAAATTAATTTGAATCTGGAAACCTTTAATTTGACCTAATCCGAAGGAAAATCTGTGTTCTATATCCGACCTAGTATTCACTTCTACATTCAGATATAATGAAAAGTAAAGCGAAATAATCTTACTCCTTGTTTAAGTTATCCCGTGCGATGCCAATTGATTTAGACAAGTGAAACATTGGAAACATTGGAGTATTCATGTGGTTTGATAACATTACCCAACGCAATACAGTATTAGTTCCACGGTTTCCTGGAGATGATTAGACTATTTCATCAGTGATTTTAAGCCAAGCCGAGTATTTCCTTTATTCCGACCGTAGGTGAACAATAACCCTTTGCAAATGTGTGTGATTCAGCGTAAATATTATTTACAATTGGGTAGCAAGGATAAATCTTTTCGCCATCAGGCTATAAATTCCTTTCATTACTAGATGAGACAGGTGGCGGAAAGGGACATATGTTTCCATTTGTTTCACCCCTATCTCTTTTTGAAATAAAGTCAATGAAAAGGATAGTTGCGTAAACAAAACGTACACACAGTGCTTACAGCTTTTAAAATTCACTTTCCTTCACATTCAATATTATAAATTTCGTTGGAAATAAGTTTTCATTCCTTTTCGTCATAGTTGCTTTGCATCACTGGAACAGAATAATAATCGATATTCATTAGAAGTGCAGCTTATCATTGTATATATTCCATCATGTTTGACTAAACAAGGCAAGCTTACTAGATAAACATTGGTGTTATGTTCTTTTCCTTGCCTTACAAACGCCCATTTGTTTATTTTTCGAGTCTATTAGAACAGTGGATATCTCTTGACCCCCAGAGAGCTATCAATATTGCAGGAATGCGTAAACAAATTGCCCCAGCTGCTGCATCAAGAACACGTATTTGTTACATACTAGCCAAAACAAATGGTGTCCGAAGCAAGAATTCAAATCGATACCCATCTGCCAAACGTCACTATAAGATAGTCAAATTCCTTGTTCACGACCCACGAAATGAGGGTAATCCGTAAACGTTATCCAGTAACTTTAGCGTAAAAACATGTACCTTGGCAGAACAAAACCTTTCACAGCAAGATGTTGAAACACCCTGCATGTTCTTTACGATAACTGAATATCAGGAGGGGTATGCGATAACCATTTGAATTTTTTCCACTTGTTTAACATTTTTAATAAACATTTGTTCAACGGTTATAATCCGCAAAACTTCGGGTTTGGCAATGCAAATATCTACAGTACAGTCGGCAGTGGTCAATTCAGGCGAGGGGTCCCAGCAATTTGCAATGTCATGTTTGGGCTAGCCCATTCAATATATGAGCAGGCATCTACACTGTTTCCAAAAATGTCTTAACCCGCAATTTTTCGTCTGGCCGATTGTCGTTTACCAAATTCTATTAGTCTTTAATTGAGCAAACACACCAAAAGAACGGGAAATGTCTTGGAAGGAACACAGTATAAGAGTGATAGATCCCTGAAAATGTT
>UZAN01040896.1:0-35551 GCA_900618425.1 Echinostoma caproni | reverse complement strand
TTGCCTTGCGGTAGACTGTTGTCTCCAGTTTTCCTGATGGCGTTCTGATGATCAAGATGTCCAAAAACGCCAGTTGTTTATCCTTCTCGGGCTCCATTGTGAACTTGATGCCGTTGAATGTGTTATTGATTAAGGTTTCATTAAGGTTTCTTCAATAAACACAACTATTTCGAACCAAGGCAGTTTATCCGAAGTCGATTGTGTAGTGGTTTCCTGCAACAATTCCACATTTTTCAGCCGGTTTCGAATTCCTGAAGTTGAACTTCCGTTCTTCGAGAACAGCAGCTCCTTGGTGAAAATGCTTCGATCGATCGAACCAGCAGTAGCTTAAATGAGTCTTTTTTCCGACAGATAGATCACTGTTCACTCATCACTGGACAACGATCGATCTACTAGGAGGAGCATTCCCCAACGAATAATGAACTGTTCGCAACCATCCGTAATTACCCAGCGGAAAACAGTGGTCCCAAACAACAAACACACTTGTGACAAATCTGAGCAAGGCTCGAAAAGTGTGCTTTGGTTAAAACTCCAGGTGTGGCCAACACCCGACAATCTTGCGGTGCATACATATGAAATATTGACTGAGATTAGCGGCTCCGAACTAAAATACCGAAGAGCCCCGTGAGATAATTGGTTAGATTTTTGAGTCAAAGGCTTCAGAGAGATTATCCAAAGAAAAAACATATTTCGTTCTGCTAGATCTCTTGAACCCCATTTGGAAATCGCAATTTTTGTTGGTTTAAATTTTATCTTGCTCCCAATTCGTAAGATAAGCCTACCGCAGGATAGCACCCATCATCAACTAGTTAAGTGAATCAGTCATAAGCTACTGAATTGTTTAAACCAAAGTATTGCACTTACTCAAATACATTCAATGTTCACATCTTCCTATTACCAATAGGTAAGATTAACTAAAAACTTTCAATTTAGACATTTGTTGCTTCAAAGACGTGCATACAAGAACCTACTTTAACTGTCACAATACTTTCTACAAACTTATCGTCATCCTCACGTTTCACTCGTCGTCATGCAATTCAGTATATGTCGCTCGTGGTGATGCTGGTGCTGGGATTGTACTAAGTGCAGGACCGTTTGCTTGCTACTTGAGTACATTGCAGTCAGTATTGCATTGTGTTCTGTACCACTCAACGATTCGTCATTTATACTCTCACGCCAAGATGTTCCCTCAATGAACTATGTGGTATTTATCAACGACTTCAGTTTTTTTTTGTTGCATCCCTGGGTGAATCAAAATTTGCTCTCAATTGCAGACAACCGAAAGGACAATGGATACCACCTACCCCAATTTAGGGCAGAATGCAGCTTTTTTACCACCAACCCTCACTACCTTACAATCTCATTACAACGATGAACTGGAGTCTACCCGATTGCTACCAGCGATTACCGATGTAGCTCCATCCCTAATGGGCAAAAGTAATGTTTACTGAGGATACTCAGTTAAGAACCAGATTTGCTCTGTGTCCGATAAACCTACCCAGCAAAGTCGCATGAATTTTAAAATCACAGCTGTGGTGGCCCGGTGGTAACGTCACCAAATTATCACCCCGGGGATGTATGTTCGAATCCCACCAGCACCGCCTGACTTTACCCATTGTGTGTTGAATGGTAGCCCTTTGATTGGCCACTTCCCCCTTCCTGAAAATTGTGCCATTGCATGTTCAATAAAAAAGAAAGTAAAATTTGAAAAAATAAAAAAGATTAAAAAAAATAATGTAATTGAGAGGTGACAATGGGCCTTTAAAGCCAAGTTCTCTCTTCACCTCTTAAAACAACGACCTCTTAGTGAATCGGTACTCATTGTAAACCAGGTAGACCTTGATCAAACCAAAAATGGCTTTCTTAACACTATAAAAATAACAATGGAAATCTTTAGATACCTCGATAGACGCTCACAGAAACATATGTAATAATATGGCGCAGTCAGCAACCCATATCGAATGTAAAAGGATGGAGGAAGCTTTATTCATCGATTAAATTACAAACGGTTCCGTCTAATTACTTGTAGCGGACGACGAAAAGTGGGCCTAACTAAGGTGCTAAAGTGATACGATCTTACGCTAAGCAGCATTCAATAACGTCGATTTGAGCGTAGAGGAAAGTTTAAAGGTACATTGCAGAAATGTCTATACTGCTTCACCTTGACCACTACATCCAGTTGATACCAATTCTGTCCCTGGAAAGCAGATGTTTTAAGAATAAGGTTTAGAATGGGTAAAAGTACCAGCTCCATCTGGTCGTCTTTTGCATTGCAAATCACCAGTTCTCTTCTGAAAACGGCAGCAAACATAGTTTATTGAGCCTCGCCCTGAAGTGTCTCCAGGAGGCAAACTATTTCGTTGATTGTCTACTGCCAGCGAACGCGGAACGCGTGAAGATCAGGCTGATTTTCAAACAGGTGAGGCTTGCATCAATCATATTTTCACTCTCTGCCTAATCACGGAATAGAAAAATGCCTTTCGTAGACCAACCATTCCCATCTTCCCTAATCTGAGAGCGGTGATAATGCATTTGACTTTGCTGTACTTTGGCGGTGATGCTCTTTGAAAGGTTGTCCTAGAAGCACGATTAAATGATATGATTCCTTCTTAAGACGACCAGAAACCAAGTTTGAGTTTATACCCAAATCAATCCCGGAAGCCTATGATCTTTCCTCTGTTCATATTTTTGATTGAAATGTCCCGTTATTATGCGAGAGCAGTGCCATCGATATGATCCTAATTAGCAGGATTATGCGAAAGACAATATACCACAAAGTGAAGACTCATCTAAGTTGCAGAAATTTCTGAGTGACTTAAATGGATTTACAGTTAATTTTGGTGTGCATTTTGCACTTCGAAGGTGTTAAATAGTGCTACTGAGTAGAATGGTCAACTTGATTAGGTATACCATTGGTTCAGTCTTACCTCCCCAGGAGGGAAAATCACAGATGAATCCTCGGTACGCTTAGAGAAGATTCGGTTTGCCTTTTCTAACCTCAGACATCCATAGTACGGTTGCCACACGTGGGTGTCCGTAAGGTATGATTTTATGCTGCAGTATGAGGTTATACGGGGCAGCAACTTGGCCATCACAATATGAATAGACTATCGGTGTTCGAAATCCGCTGTTTGGGTAGTATTGCCGGAGTTTGGCAAACGGATTGGATGAAAGATTATGATATAACTGGTTTTTCGCTTAAGAATACCGCTGAGGCAAGACATGTATAGGAAGAGCCAACGTTGGTCAAACTAAGACCTGGTACCAGGGTACAAAATCCTCAAACAGGAGGCCCGTTCATAAATGTTAATCATACAGGATGAGGGCCTTGATGTTGGTGTAAGCGATGGCTGGGGATAGTGATAATCTGGCTGTGACGTGAACAGTTTCACCGTAAATCGATTCGATACAGTCGCAACATTGTTTCCCGTCAAATAGAATTTCCCATTGATGCTGCTCCAAATTTTCAGCCTCCACTCCACACCTTTATACGGGTGGGTGGCGAAAAGCAACCAAAATCATCGCACTAATGTACCCGAGTGATGCTAACGGCTTAGAGTAGGTGCTCGGCCATCTACCTAGGCAGAACCGAGCGGCACCTTAGAGAAAAGGTAGCCGAATACATCCATGCGTGTGTTGACCAAATGGTGAACGAATCAAACCCGTATGACCAAAGTCCAAGGTGAACCCAACCCCGCATACCAGTGTCTTCGATCACTTGCCACAGTATTTAAAATTGTCCGCATCACGTAAAACTCTCGGTTGCTTCAGATTTCAGAGGTGATTGCTATAAAACGATGGAAGCCTGAACTGCGTAAGCAGAAAGAGTCATTTCTAACTCTAGCCCTAACACGGTAAAAAGCTGGACAAAGATAACACCAATAGCCCATGCGCGGTAAATGGTACTTGTAAGTTTTCATTATATTCTTTGACTAAAGTATGTACCTGAAGAGACACAGTGAGTTTTTTCCCTTAATAAATTATTCAACAGTGTGCTGCGGGATTCTTTATTCAAACTGGGCATACCCCCTTTACAGGTAAACCTCAAACTATTTTTCCTGAATATTACTGACAAATGATTGCGAAGTCACGGCGAAAAAGTTTGTTCTGCCTTTGAAGTAACAATTATTTCATTGTGCAAATTATTATTGGTCTCTTGTGCCGGTTCGGTCGATTGGGTTTGTATCAGAACTATGACCGATTTGTCTTTCAAAGACCTTATTGGGTCTAAAGAATGCTTTGCAATGAGTTATGCCAACACGTGGTTCTGTTGTTTTACTATATGTCACGATCAAATAAATTACGATGTCTTCCTTGGATAACTTGTTTTATATAGCGATTACTATGGTCAACTACTGATTTCCATTTTTCGTATCCTCGAGACCATGGTAAAAAATGGATTATACTTTCCGTTAAGAACTACCCTCTGTGGACCTGGGTCTAGTTGTAGAAATAACATAAATGGTTAAGGGACGAGTATATTTGAGTGCTTCTGGATACCGGAGGGGGGATATCAAGGAATAACGGTTCCTTAAACACAAAAGCAGACTTTGACTAATTGCTAAAGGTTCTTCAGCACATAAGTAAATAAATACTGGGGAGGCAGTATTTGATTCATAACCAAATGATCTTCTTGTTTATTTTGCCGTGCAAAAACGAGCCAGTTTTAATGACTCTTAATCGAAAATGAATTTTCACCTTGTAGAATCAAAGCCGAACTTTATGAGTTACACAGGTTCATGTGATTAACGGAGGATTTGGTTCAATTTCTAAAGGGGAAATTCGTCGTGTTTATGTCAAATGAAGCGTGAACGGAAAAGCTAGGAAGCACTGGACAGTTGTTTTGACACGGTTGATTGTTCCCGATTCTGTTGTTTGGCAACCCTTGGCCGCTTCTCGTATCCTGAAAATTATATCTTTCCGTCTTCCATAATAATAAGTAAACAAGTAGATGAAAAAAATGATAGAAATGATTCTACCCATATTGCAACCAAGGACAATTCCGTTTATTTGACCCTGATTACCTGTGTTTCTTATCGCAATATTTACCGTACTCTTGAGTACGTGTGGACTTTAAACACTCATGTGTTCAACTGCGCGTGAGAGATGAAAAATGATTAATGAAAAAGAGTAAGTTGTGCTTGTACGCCCACGATGTACAAAGTCCGGTGTTGTTTAGTACGTATCCTTCTCGTGGTTTGACAGACCCTAATTTAGATGTAAACAAGTTGAATTGTAAGCATATTTAGGTCTCTCGGGTCTCTGCCATTACGGTGATTATCTAATCGCTTGTGGTCTAAGTAACTTTGGATAAAATGCCACGGCGGACCAAAACAAAGGGGTGCTCAGTCTACTTTCCTTTGTTTGCATTATTAAATATATCAATAACTTCCTTTTTAATGAAGGTATCATCCGAACAGAACCTGAATTGGCCCGTAATTGAATGAAGATGTTTTCAAGCCAAATAATGGTCAGAATACGAGAGAAAGGTGAGTCATCCGTGGGCTCATGTGTTATATTCTGACATAGTGATTGAAGAAACGGCCTGTGAGAGCTGATGTTTATGTTTTGACTGTGAGGTTACTCATCCCACCAAGCGTCTGATTCCAAAATGGATTAAATGGTGCTTTGATTGTGACTGCCTACAAATGCCGTCAAGGGAGCACTCCAAGATATATAATCAACGAAGTGCTTGAAAGAAAGTTGTGCTTGGACATTAGCGTCATCCGCCGTCGTTTGTTTGAAAGTATCACAGTGAGAATGAACCACCAATCGGTAAGCCAAAGCTCAGCCTGGTTGGATGGTGTCCGTTACATTCCTGTATTAACTACCTGAGGAAGGAGAAAACAGTTTGATTCTGAAAAATGAGCAAGGAAATTTCATTTCGTTGGAATAAAAAACTATAAGCACATTGCAATAACTCAGCCAACCCAGTTAAACATAAGAGTGTACACAACAACTCACAGTATATAGTTGTAATGAGATTGCTTATCACGCAACATTTTCACAGTTTGCACTTATTGGCGATAGAGGTGTGGTTGCTTTTCTGTGAAATTCAGGTTTCAGCTTGAAATGCTTTTGGTTTCGAAATCAAACCAGTGATGCCAATTTACTAATTAACCACCGAGTAAGTACATCGCAAAACGTTTACTAGATTGGAAGAGCCCTTATAACTATATATGAAGAATACGAAGACAAGATGTTAGAACTCATAAAACGTATTTGCCAGGCTTGACCAATAGTTTGGTAAAACATTTACTATATTCTGAAATGCTGTGGAGTTCATCGAAATATATACAATAAAACAAAGCTTTTAGGTTGTCGCAAATGTTTATTTTTATCATTCCACAATTTGTTATATCACAAAAGCTTGGACTCAATTATCTTCTGTTTTCTAAAGAGAACTTACTATACATTGTCTTTTTCACCAATGAGATTGAAGGATTAAAAGATTAGATAAGTTACTGACTAACGATATCAAAACACGACCGAGATGGAAGGTATGCGCGGTGTCTATTGAAAGAGACTAGGAAGCAACCGGCCATTGTAGAACAAACGCGTGAATGAATGAAGATTCCTTCGGGACGGGGTGAGAGTGAATTGTACCGATGGAAAGAGCAGGGGAAATGGGTTGATGGTTGAAAAACGGTGTGGAAACTAGCTTCATGTTGATACTTTTAAATGATAAGTGAAGTTCGTTTGTCTCGTGTTCTTTACGGATTCTTCTCTAAAGTATCAATAATTAACTTTGAAAGTGCTATGTATCACCTTTTGTAACATTCACGCACGTCCGGAAGCAAGGATTTTAAGAGCTATTTCTTTCGGCACACGATAATAATCAAAATAAAATGCTCTAACCGGAGTCCGGTTAGGTTGGATTATAACGGAGGAACAATGTTGTGGTCAGTATGAATCGCCGTTGCTCTTGCCACAAAATTTCGGACTAGATCAGCAGTCAGTGGCCTAAAGTGGATTGGTTGACAATGAACACAAATCAAGAAGGACCAGTAAGATTGTTTAAGCTAAGCTGCTTATCGAAAACCGTCCCCTTTCGGGTCTTTCTCGTCCATAAAAATATTGCCGATGCCAGCCAATATTGTTGTATTCATTTATATATTTTCGAAATCGCATACAACGCAGTAGCCCGGGTTGTTTGTTGTTCATTTCATGTTTACGTATAATTAATCCATGTGTAAGACAATACCGTTATGCATCGTTTGCAGAAAATAAATTCGAAGAACAACGGGATATTTGGATCCCGTACACACATTTTTCTCTATTCTTACCGTAAGTAGCAGGTTTGACCGTGGCAATCCATGATCGAGTTCAATGCGATTGATGTTAATTTTAGTCGGACGAAGACAGGGTAGCTGCACTCCAAAGAACATCCCAAGACGGTTCGGAGTTCATATTTTTACCAAATGCGCTTGCGCTGCATACATTTTAGTCAATGGGGAGCAGTTCATTGTTACTGTTTTTTTATCTATCTAGGACAAACAAACAGGACAAAATATTGCCAATTTTATCATAGTACCACTTGTTTCTCAGTGAGTATTCTTCCTGTTTGATTCAGGCTCTCGCTGCAGATGTTTCAACTAACAGCGAATTCTTTGTTCGCTCACCGCTACTTTGCTTACAGACGAAGTGAACTTTTATTCATTCCGTGTTTCACCAAATCCAAAATACCATAACAGATTTTACGACTTCCTTCCTCCCTCTAAACACTTGGTGGTTTTTAGTAACCCACTTGTGGATTGAAGTGTTCAGTTTGAGTGTCTAAATTTGCCTGCAATTCACAGTTCCTTTTGAATAAGTGTTTAGTAATCTTTATTGACCACTTCAGTGGAACGTTGCTGAATGTTTTAGTCCCACGCCATACCAAGACAACTCTAATGAACCGTTACCTCGAAAAGAAAAATAATTAGAACGTTCTATGGAGAACTGACTAGCAGTTACTTCTGATGGATGCCACATGCCTCTGTAAGTTGGATGGGTAAATTCGAATGTGAAAAGATCAGTGCTATCAGTGTGGTCTCGTAGCTCAACTGGTAGAGCATGCGTGTACAAAGTGTGGGCGGCGTCCATGCGTGGGTTCGAATCCCACCGAGACTACTGAACCTTTCACAATCTCAACATGCAAACTTCAAATCTGCCAAATAACAATTTGAACTTCCCATAAAGTAAAATGTAAAATTTGACCACAGCGCAGATGAAAAATGGATGGAGGCACCGGATTGTCTTTTTACGCAGATACGCACTTTAAATTAGCACTTATAAATGATACGCATCTTAGTGTCCGCATAAGCGAAGGCATGCTTGTGCCGTACAAAGTTTAAAGAAATGCTTTTTTCAATCAAGTTTTGTCGAAACGTTTGAATAACATTGCCACATTCTCACTTTGCATGTGCCTGGAAAGGATATCAGATCAATAACAACCTTAGGATTCCATTATACCATGTACTTATTTATTGAATTTAACATTCATATAAATAGAAACATGAATTGGAATTGGGGTGCAAATTGAACTGATTTGTACAAGCTGTAGTTAGGCACATCTGAAAAGTGATGGCTCTTTAATCTTAGCCCGGTAACACAAACTGTTCAAACTTCCTTATGAACACTTTGGAGAACAGAACATTATAAACCAACGGGATGGAAGTGAATTTCGTTCCATTCAATCAAAATAAAATTGACTGAGCAAGTGCCCTGATTGATTCGCATCAACTATACGAACTGAGGACGCGGAGGTCCGATGCATGATGGATCGCGTAAGATTTGAGAAGCGGGCGAAAATGTGCAATTTGTCCCAACGATCCTTGATCGTTGGAAATCTGCGGATTATTGTGTCACACGAAAATCCATCAACCGTTCGGATCAAAATGCACCAACTGTCTTATTTGGACTAATTGATTTATCTTGTGACATTTGCACTCAGTGTCTTTATCAGACAGCATCCAACCGAACTAACTGTTTTTTCCTTATTGTTTATGTGACGACGAATCACGAGAAGATAAATTGCAAGCCGAATACATTTCTGGGATTATTTTAGGCATATATAGCATCCGGTGTAAGAAATAGAATAGGATGTCAAGTCAAGTAAAGTCCAGAAGCGGCTTTAATTCTCCCCAAAGGGGATGGACATTCAGATGCTACACAGTCATATTTCTGTGGAAATGGCATGATAGAAAAATATGATGATACGCTGCATATACAAATAAATAAGGGGAATTTAGCAAAGTTTTTAAGGGTCACAATGACAGGGTCAGAAAAAAACAGTGCAAATAAGGTACTACGAAAGACTTGCATGTTGTGGTGCGTGCTGCTATAGGCTTATAGTTGGAGCGAGTGATAGATGTAGAGATACATTTACTAAGGGGAGCGTTCAGTAGGTGGGATGGGTTCAGTAGTATTCTGGTGGAAAGTTTTTGTTAGCTCGAATGTGCTGTGAAATAATAAATTGCACATGCCCGCGAGATATATCACTGTATCGACATACGTGTTTGGAGGTACGTGTGAGTCTGAAGTCTTTGATCAGAAGACCCTGAAGAGTAACCGGGGATGCATAAATCCAATAGGGAAGGATACAATAGAAGACAGAAGGTTTTAAGAAGTGGTTTGGGGTTGATAACATCTTCAAACGAATAATATAAAACGTGAGTTCTCTGACGTATTGAAATATCTCGACTACACGAGGAGGCCAAGAAAGATGGCGCCAAATGGTCACTCCACGATATTTGACGGAGCATGCTCCGGAAACGTGTTTTTCATATGTGGGTATATATAGGACGAGGACATCAATAATCAACTCAAGTCAAGTCAAGTACTTGCTTTATGCTCCCGAAAGGGTGATCATTCGACAGCCACGTAGTTAACCAACAAAGATTAAGGAAAATTACCCCAGAAGATTGGTAGGCGAGAGGAGAAAAAAAAAACAATTCACGATATAAGTGAGTTCAGTTCAAAAACGATGCGTTTCTGTTAGCCAGAAAATGGGTAAGCTAAGGCACCACAGAAGACCGGTAGGCGGACTTGCGAGAAATTATACAGTTATAGCGGGATAGGGTGGAAGAAGAGAGCACACAATTCATAATGATCTTACAACGGATGTAATGGGTTGTTTATGATTGTGTATAGCGTCGGACAAGTTTCCGGGAGATATGCATTACGGTTTCTTCTGTGAAGTGAGAACAGCAGTAGTTGAGATACGACACTCATCAGTTTATACCATGGCAAAAACAAGGCACGATAGCATCCGTTCTACACTCAGATATATATCGGGAACGAGTGTTCTCTTGAGGGCTTATTTTAAAGTTGGTAAGATCAAAGGTGAAATGGAATTTTTTGAAATTAACTAGTACAAAAAGAGACAATGTCGCAAAATGGGAACAACTACTGATTCGGAATTTTTGGGATGAAAGCGTTCCAGGATAGACGAGTGTTACTAAAAGAACAGGAGAAAATTCAAAATCACAAAACTACCTTCTACTTTCTCTCATCCTGTCCCAAAATTATACAAACAAAGAGTTAAGGTTGATGGAGATTTTCAAATATCACCCAACATCATACGTTTGACATGATTTACTCACAGAGAAGGACAGTGATTTTTGTCACTTTGGTTTGTCCACCATCATGCATATCGCTGACAAACTGCTGACGAAGAAATATATGCAATCATGATAGAGTAAGTTATTAGCGGAAATTTTAGTGGATTATTACAAAAATGTCAAACTTAAGATCCAGACTTGCCTCTTTTGGGAGGTGTGGTCAACGCTGGTTGCATAACAGTTTGGACGTAACACAGTCCAGAAACATTCCGGATTAAAACAAGTTAATCGAAGCAGCTTTGCTATGTAAACCCTCTACCAACCATATGCGTATAAAATGTTTTACGTACCGAGTGATATAATATGATAACATGCATCCACGAATATAATGAATTCAGATGTATATCCTGTCATATTTGTAGCACTGAACCGATCCTCAAATCAGTTTATTGTGTTTTTATACTATATCTTGATAATGGTTTCGGAAGAATAATATTTCAATTTACTTCCTACCTACCTAACAAGCTAGCTAACTAACTAAATAACCATCTAAATTACTATCTAACTAGGTATCTATGTGCCTAGAAAACTAATTAACTAACTATCATAATTACTGACGAAATACTCAAGCAGTGTCCGTTTTGTCAATGGATGTATCATGTTCCATGTATCAACCAAATATTCAACACCGTATTATCCATCACTGCCAAATGTGTTCGCTAAAGGAGAAACGATAATAAGTTCTATTTATTGTGTTAGCCTAATTAGACTGCACTAGTTATTTTATCTCATAACCGTGATCAAACTGTAGGTGTTACCAATATTTTCCACTAGAGTCCATGTGTACAAATACAATGTTTGTAACTTTATTCTTACTGTTCGACTACATAATAGATCTTGAATGACCGTTTCGTTCATATAAAGAAACACATTGCACATTAAATCAAGTGAGGGGATGAAGGAAATTTCCCTGTTATACCTTGATATAATTATGGCTTTTGTAGTCATAAAGCCTACATTTCTGTCCCAAATGTACCAATTAGATAGAGCGAAGATCCAAATGTTAAGTCCCAAAATGTTTAAGGAAGTCTGTGGAAACGTGCTCCTTGATAACTGAAGAATACGTGCTGTATTGTAAATGTACGACAGATATTTCCGCGAGAACGTGCACAACGATATTGAGATATGGCTGATTGAAATTTTGTGAGGTTTATCAGACGTTTATGTTTAACCGAATAATCTGCATTCACTGGACGTTTGCACATGTTAGTTATCAACTCCACCAGCGGTATTCCATATATATGGCTAATAATGATCAGTTCATGTTGGTGTGGTTTACAGTGTTTTTCGGGGGACAGGAAAGTAGTTCAAAGTGCAACGATTTCTATCATTATTATTATTTTTGAATTGCATTCAATAATTATTCTTCTGTATCATCAACACAAGAAGACAAATGTGGACAGAATTGACAATGGCCATCAATTTCACGTGCTCTCATTCAGCTGTAAACGCAAATTTATATGATCATGTGAAACAAAGAAGCATAAGAGTTAAATTGAGTCATTTGAAAAAAGTGGCGGACAAGTGAGTTGAGTGATTTGTGTGGAGGTCAAGTTACAATAAAAAATTTGATATGGATGTGAACTGGTCCGAACGATGTGAGGGATGTAGTGGAGGGAGGGAAGATCATGTCACGTCGTGCTATGGTAGGGTGGTAGCCAGGGTGACCTAATCACTGCCACGGTAAAAACAGTTGCGTCACATATGTTTTTTGAACTCGATTGCGGTTTCAAGCGATGAATAATTATCGCTTTTAGGAATCGCAGTCATTGCGAGGCCTCAAAATTGCATACAACATTATCCCTTACATTTATCAGTTGCGTGTAGATGCTCAGAAAACCGGATATCTTTGTGATGTACTAAGACGGCACGTTTGTTTGTACAACAAACACTCCGTGCTTGATCCCGCGTCTTGTCGGTTGCGTGATGCACAACACTGTCTCACAAATAGTGTCGTATTAATTTAATCAATGTTTTCATTTCTCAAGCGGTAAAAGCAGAATGCCTCTGCGAACCTGTATCCGGTTGGAACACAAAAGTTCGTGAACTATTAGGCAACCACCAGATTTGCGTCAGATCTCCACGGAAAATATATTGATTATGGGACCCTGTATTCCACAAAATATGTTTCGGTACGGTGAAAAGGAGCACACTGAATTCTTCTGATCAACGTTATGGTATCAAACAGGGTAGGTTGCTCCGGATCTAACATTTTGACCTTAGCGTAATAACAATAGACAGTTCAGCTCGATTTTTGAGATGTCAGTTATAATTATTCAACCGATGTAGATCACACGCTTCTTACTATCGAGCTTGCAGAGGTATACCAGGAACAGTTCTCAGGAAAAGTGTCCAACGAATTTATTACCTAATGTTAATCATCTGTTGAAGTACGATATCAGCCCAACATATTCACTAGCGTAGTAAACAGAGCAGAACAATATGGAAAATATTCAGCCATCTTTGATTATAATCCGATTCAGCGTTATGAACAGAAAATCTCTGGGGAACAACAAGCCCCCTGAATGATGTTCAGCGATTGTTGCGATTTTGTAACGAACTGAACAACATTCAACCATACATGTATATATATATATATATACATATATATACAAATTCAGCATTGAAAAGCAAAAACTAGTTTTGTTCATGGGTATCAACGTGATATAATTAATACAGGTATACAAGTAAAATGAACTCGATAATAAACGATTATATAAGATAGTATTGGCTATAAATACACTCATTCAGAATGAATCTTCAAATGATCAGTTCGATCATGCAAAAACGTTGAATGATCAGCTTTAACTTGGATTATCCAAACTTGTTTGAAAGAAGAAATTATATTTAACTGTCAGTTTCAAGGCACGCAGAGTTTGATTGTTCTTGCACATAATGTGTTACGCGCTCTATAAATCTGTAGTGATTTACGTAAACAATTGTGAGTAATTGGCTTTGGACTAACATTCGGAAACTGCCAGTCGTGTTTAACAAATAAAATAGACCAGAAATGGTGGAAAACGGAGGGCATTTTCTGCGCTATTTATTCTTAGCCTATAGAGGAAACAGTTTTACACCCAATTGGTACTGTTTGTGGTTGTATCCGACTCACGAAGAGAAGTTCACACCTCACACTGCTTGTAATTGGGGGGGAGGGGGTTGTCTGTTGCAGTGATTGTTTACTTCATGGTCCCACGCTATGGTTCCCGATCGCCTCCGTCTTATTCTTTGTCTCTTTAGCAGTCTCGTGATTTACCGCTTTTCGCGGCCTGGGAATCATTCACACGAATATTTGTGCAATGGAAGTAAAATTTAGGATTATTCTAAATAAATCAAGTTTTGATTGAAGTTCATAGTTTTACCAGAAAAAACAAATGCAGAATCGAATCAAGTAGTGAAGCGTAATTGAGCAGTGGTTTTGAATGAACAGTCTAAAGGTTCGATATCAGGGTGTGGATTCGAATTTGCTGTTGAAGCCCATTGAAATTGAATGCATTTTCTTTGTTAACGGATTGTGAAAAAAAATATCATTTTCAGTTCTGTCATAGTGCCCAAGTGTGTCGAATTGTCACATTCTCGAACACAGCTGACCCTAAAGAGCCTCGGCACGAGTAAGCCAAATGACAATTAAGCCTAAACGTTGAAAAGCTAAAAAGATATATTTCATCTTGTTGGGCTCCATCCCCGGTAAATCCTTTCCCACGAGGCTAGGCACCATATATAAATACTTACAGAAAATCAAAAAGTCGTATAATTCACGTTACTTCTGGAAAACTTAAATAGAAACATGAAAAAATCAATAAAATGGAGGTAGTTTTTAGGTAACCTGTGTTTTATGCTTTTCGTTAATTCGGATTTTGTTGTGATCCAAGTAGATTGTATGCTTGGTATAAAGGTATAATAATAATGCTCATTTGCTACTAATCAGCAAAAGATTTATTAAATTAAATGTGTATCATTTTGGAAAACCGGGCTTCATGCAATTCTCGATGTCTATACTCCGGCTTAATGCTGATATCGGACGACTAGCAAGGACAACCGTAACTTTTCCACTATTTTTTCGGATTGACAGGCGACTGGAGTGATATGCATCATTGCACACAACATTTTGTCCTTCTAGCTAATGCCGATTCCGCTGCGTATCCTGTGTCATTTATTGCAGAATAAAAGAGAATAAATATGGATTTGCAGGTATACGGCAATGCCACCAAACACCACGACCCAGAATGATAATGCACTGGAAAAAGGATCGTTTATGCACCCGAAGTTCACTGACCCTGCTTCAGAGATAATTTCTCAACAATGAATATTTAAGCTTTTGATTCGTGGCACATATACTGTATAAAGTTACCTCGGAGGGACGTTGTCGTTTGTTTGTTCAAAACATTATTCTAGTAAAACGTATTTTGCTTAAACAATTCAAGTTGCTTCCGTGAATCGATAGTTTGCGAAAATTACACTGTTGCAGGATTAAAATATTCGATAGCCAACTATCCCAAATTGATTGTTGAGCGCATTCGTGAGCAGGAAACCGATAAAGATACATTTTTAAATGTGAATTTTCCAATATACACTTGGAACAGAAAAACAGTTATAGATACTTAATCAGATTGACATCACTTCTCGACATTCGGTTTACTCTACATTGGTCATTGTGTTGCAGGAAATATGAAACCAAAGCGCAAAATCAAGTAGAATCTGAAAACGTCCCCCTGCAGCTCACAGATTATAACGCAGTACGTGGCATCATTCTATTTTGTAATGTTGTTTTCGTAATGTGATCTCGTTTTCGTGCCGCAAGATGATTGGACCATACATGCAAGTTGTATGGTACCCGGCGAACACATGCAGGCACCAACAGGGATCTCACGTTTGTGAAATTGCAAATTGCGTGCTCTGAGAAATTCGTTTTTCCCAATGACAAAAGGACAGCCAGTTACGTGGTAGCCGCGTGGAGACGACGAAAACTATGCTAGTGCAAAGCTATCACAACAAACGTACGACAACATGGGCACAGTTACTTTTGGAAACTCGAGAAAGTCAAAGGGGCGTTCAGTAAGTGAAGTTTGAACGAATCGAAGCATAATTCAATTATATATTCATTTATTCATTATATATCGTTCTGTTTTTATTTATTTATTATTATTTAATGATTCATTTATACCACTATTTTCAGAAGAGGTATCTTGACAGAAATCAGCAATTCTGGTCGGACAGATTGCAAGCGGTAATGTTGCGTGGATTTCTAAATTAGAGCCAGAATTTTAAAAATCCAGCCATATCAAGCGACTGAATGTTAGCCTAGATATGAGTCGTATTGCTAATTTGGTTGATTTCATAGGTGGACTTGTGTTTCGATAGAAATTCAAAGATTTAGTGAAAAGCGGCATATAGATAAAGACAATGTTCCCGACAATTCCAGCGGTTGGGGACCTTCCATATAGCCGACAGGGCTAAAAGCCGTAGGCTATTAACATCATTGGAAAACAAGTACAGCCAACACTGGATTAGATCGGCACTAGAATAAGCTTTGGTAATTTGATTGCGTCAATTCATGAGAAGAATTTTCAAAATTCAACTGGACTTCATTGAGGTGAAATATCTTCGAGCAAGTCATTGGAGGCATCGTAGTACATCAATACACCTTGGTAAATCTGTGTCAATGAGATAATTCGTCGTCCACTTTATTTAGCATTTTATTGTAGGATTTCTCCAGACCTAGTTCGGGACATCATCAATCACGCAGATTCATTGGCATTGCATTTTTCGGGAATATAAATCAAGGGTACAAACGTCACATTTCATTCACTTGCGTGAAACAAAGTATGTCAAATCCACAACGACCTCTTTCTTAGACTGTACAGTCCACATTTAATCCTTTTGCGTACCGATGACACGTGATGTGGTAGACAGTTGGCACACCATATAAACGCGTTCCTCGGCTTGTCTGATGTTCAAATGCGCTCTCTTTTCTCCCAGAGATCTGAGTAACCAACAGATTATTGCCAAAGTTGCCCCTAAATAGCCATTATTCGAAAGTCCGCTAAAATATTTTTCGCTGCTCTATTGTTTTTGGTGTTTATAAAATATTCAGGAAAATATGGAGTCGATGAGTCACGGCAAATGTTAGTTTGTATTAGCCATTCGGCTGGTTATCAGATCCGATATCTAAATGATGCAAATCACCTAATAACCGAAGTGGCATTCTCTTGAGGAAGCATTGTACGATTCGCATTGAGACTGTTGGAAACATAACTATCTGTGTATTGACTGCACTAATTTTGTTTGAAAGGGATCCCTAATTTGAAGCTATAGACAGACTCGTTGAATAGTATTTCAACACCGGAATAAAATAAAAATAGAAAAGCGCTGCTCGAAATGGCAATGAATAAAATGACACAACTCGAACCCGGAAAGCAAGAGTATAGCATTCGCGGATTAACTGATAACGGAAGGCCAAGCGGATCTATGTTGGCCCCTGGAGTTTGATTTTGAAGCCGTACAAACATGGGTTGTAGAAAGACGAGCTCTGTTTGATGTATTGGAAATCATTGTGTAGGCCATGGTGAATGAATTGTAGGAAACGATACCGTCCCGCGTAATGCTATGCTACGCAAAAAACGACACTTAAATACTGGTTTCGCATAATAATGAATAAAATTGGTTTAACTGATAGTCGTGTCACGTGGATGCGTTGACATGTCTGCGTCACTAGAATTCGTTACGAAACATTGAGTGTAGATGCGATTGGTGATGAGTCATATAGCGCGCAAAGATGTCCGTTTCATCAGCTTATAGAAAACCTTGCTCGTGAAGAACCTATTCATTTGGCATTTATTTACTGTGCGCAACGATAACCAATACTTAATTTTTTACGTCATTCGTAGTATAAGCAATTCACCTTTAGCCACAGAGATCAAACTTTCCGAAATGCAATCGGGATAAAACTATGATGTCTCATTTTACAAGTTCCGAAACAAAAGTTTGAATTTCGATCATATTGATCTCAAAATTCAGCTGACAGGATCGTGAATGAGGTAGGCCGAATTAATCCATATAACCAGGAAATAATCTATTACTCTCCGACTGCGTCGGACAATATTCACGCGAAATATTGAACCCCCAAGAAATTTAAAATATTTGAACCCAAGTAACATGGGCTTGCATGGAAACGGAAAATCCATTCAATTGTCAAAGTGTGGCCCGAATTTCTAATCCAATTAGGATTTATTCTGCATGCAAACTGGTAGTAGAGGAGAAACTAATTTCGTAAAACATTGTTCTTTAATCCCACATCATTCGTTAATATAAATCAGAGTAAACATTCACCTTGTTGATACATTTTTGGGAATACGTACGAAACTGCTCTACCTAATCTATTTCGGGCATGCATGCAACTCGTCGTCGACTTTTCCCTATTTCCATAACTCACAGCATTCACAAAGCTACGCCGATCTTCTTTGGTATTCTAAATCACGCAAGTGTTTACGTTTTCTCAAACTGCTAAACTAAGTTTGTACACCACACTGTCAACGATGGGAGATAGCGCTTGATCACACAGATCAACGTGGACGCATGTCAATCAGCGGAAATCAATGACTGACGCACGTGACCCTTAACTCAATCAGCTGCATGCTGTCCTGTTGTTGTACGGTTTTAATCGTTGCCATGCTTTGCACGATTCAAGATGAAATTGCGCATTTCACTTGGTTTTGTATATTCACGTTGGTTTTACATCGCTGATCTTCTAACTGGATGGGGACAAACAGTGAAAAATAAATAAGAAACGTTCAAGCATTCTGTTTGTTTTCTCAGATTTTACCTTTCCAAAATGCATTTGTTTTCGAATAAGATGCATCCTGATGGAATAAAGATCGCTCAATAAATCCGTATTCAGTATCAGAACGCAATCTGAAGGTGAACACGTTGCCAGTGGTTTAATTTTAAGAGCTTCGCGTGCGTATTTATTCTGAATTTACCCACCTGCGCTAGTAAAATTATGTGAAACATGTTCTGTCTTTTGTTTTACACATGGATATCTTTCATGCGGTTTACTATTTATTGTATTACGTCATCAAGTTGTTCTCGCACGATACGACCGATTTTCGATACACGTATCAAGAATTCTCATATCATTTGCTTCCGTCAAGGGTAGATTTATTAATCGTAGGCGCACCGCTTCAGTATTCGCCAGTCTGAGAACTTTCATTCAGACTGATTGGTTTGTCCTCTTCGAATACCCGGAAAAGTCAACTGAACACTGAAAAGAAAACGTTTTGCAATACGACACTATTTTAAATCATTGATTCAGAAACTGTCTCCTACAAAGCACGTTCCACCAGAAAATTGTTTATATGACCAATGCAAATAACAAACATCAGGATAAATGTATTTTGTAATCTTTCTAAACCCTACGAACAATGAGGAGACCGCGATTACCTTTAAACCGTGTTATTAGAGTGCAATGTAGTAGATAAATGCATTGCGAGAGTGCTATCATAAAACAGATTTTGGAAACAAAAGGATTGAAGTACGCAAATGCGCTCCAATCGGGCTCTGCGTTGCATTTCAACATAATATCAGTGACCTTTAAAATGACAGGCGACACTCCGTTCAGTGAAGCATGAAAGAAGTGGTTTTAGTCTCAAATTCCACCCCCCCCCTCCCCTCATTTAGCAAGACGGTGAAAATTGCAACCGAAGTAACCCCCCTTTTGTCTAGGTCATAATTATTAGGGATTGCATCTGCTGATGAACTTGGTTACCAAGTGTGAAGTGATCCGTTATGTTACCAAATAAGTGAGCAATACAACTTTTGATGAAGGTAGATAATAACTGAAGCTGTGAAGCCTTATAATAGATCTGTACCTATATAATAAATTCTCAATTATGTTCTTTCGATATGCCATTAGGAGATCTGATTGTCGCTAAATAGCACCATAAAACTACTTCATTCCTGTTCTTTTCATTTTCAGAGAATACTGTCAGTTTCTCTAATGGGTGTCAAGCCGTGGAACCCCAGGTAGGGCCTCAAAACATGATCAGAGGATGCATTCAAATATGGGTACCTCACAGGCTAACCAGGAGGGAACCGTGGATCGGATTAATCGTATATTAGCCGATGAAAATCCAACACAGTTACAAGTTAACACATTTCGGTTGAAAATATTCATGAACAGCAGCAGGTGCTGTGAACCCCGTTAGGTATTCAGGGTGCGTTTTACCAGATTCCAGTGTTATGATTCTGGTCGAATAGGAACTCCAAATGAACTTCATTTAAATCTTGGATAATGGCAAAATTGTGCTAACCGCCGAGTCCTACACTTAACTCTCCACATAAATATCAAGCCCCGATGGAGTAGGATTTGTTCACTGTTAAAGTTGCACCAAGGATGTAGGCAGTCATGAGGTCAGGTTCTCCACTCCGACCGTGCTATTCAGTTGAATGGTGGTGGCTGATTGCTTTGCGAACTACTGGGTTCAAGGATCCGAGGATGTTGATGGTTATCACAACAAACCTTTTTGGGGGTGATCAAAGAAGTTCTTACAATTTTCCTGATTTGACACTGATGACCAAGAGAGTCCTGAATTGGACGCATCAGCCATTCCCACAACTTGTGGTTAGGCTTTACAAATAAACCGAAAACACTGCATATGTGGCTAGTTTCGATGGTTTTAACGCATACAATGATGATTGCAGTGAAAAAACCTGTTTGTTCTGTGCCATATCCGTCACCATCGGAAATAATCACATGCTGAAACCCGTAAATGTGCATTTCCACCAAAAACCCGTTTTCAGTTACCGATGATATTACATCAGTTCATTAGTAGATTCGGGATAATTATTTCAATGCCGGAGGTAGCGATATGATGCCAACATAAAGCCCCGAATAAGTGTTCTGCCCTCAGTTTCATTCCCGCTCAGTCTCAAGCTGCAAAACCTCAGTTCGGACCCCGGAATCGGCTACTTTGAGTATCACCGTGGACGGTCAAAAAACGCATTGATATGTGGGACGTAAGAAAGTTTTCAAGCAGCGAGAGATGAAGGAAAATACCAGTTAACTTGCTGTGTGTATGTGAATTCGAATGAATAATCGGAGGTGAATTTGATTTAAATTTTCCTAATGAACTAATATAAAACTAGCATAGCTCTAATGAACCCCATTGCAAACGATCCAGTCAGTAATGATTTCATAAATCCGGATGAACGGGTGAAAATATTTTAGAAGGTTTTATGTCCATGCTAGTTTTCGTCCTTACGATGACACTGCATTAAGAGACGTGTTTCCGTGAACTTCATACCAGTAGGGCAATTGGGGACATTTGCGGAGATCAGCTCATGCATGCCTTACACGTGCACACCACAATTAAGATGCATTTGGTCACTGCTTTCTACCAAAGCTTGGCATGCTCGATTCAGCTCATTTGTTTACCACAGTTTTAGTGCACCCGGCAGGCAGATGCATTGACTCATCAAGCGCAACTTAGGTGTGTCCTTTCCGACGCGACAATACAATTTTGGTTTTCTTGGTTGACTCTGAACGTGAACCTAGAATAAAATGTAGAGTCCGCAAGGTGAAACAAAAGTAACCCGGACATCACACTTTTTGAACGGAAACAGATGAAGAACAAATATATGCAACCAGCTGTTTACATGGAGTGGATGAATTCTTGAATCGAAGCTCAGTTACTGGTTTAGCATGCCAGTGTTTGCCACCAAGTGCGCAATGCAGTTAGAGGGCTATCCAACCACGACTCACCCCGTAAATGTACGTCCACCCGCTCAATGTTCGTGAGTAAAAGGTGTGAACGACTCATGTAGCCTGAGCTGTTTACCACCAGTATTATTAAAAATATGGTCCATTTCCGTTCCGAGTTGTCTGTATAGACACACCTGTACAACATACATTAGATGGTTTACATCTGTAAGTTGAAAAATCTCCATACAGATGTATTGCATTTAACTGAATGTAAAGTATGCCACAGAAAATCGTAAGATTTGAAATGTCTGTTTCGATTTGTGCAGTAGCGCGGCGCTTTGAGGCTTAGAAATGTAGAAAAATATAATGAATTCTTTAGATGGAGCATGTACTTCTGGTTAGTTAATAACGCGAGGTTGGAGATGCAAGCGGCCGAAATGTGCGACCGATACAAATAGTAAGATTGATATACCACCTCTCAAACGACGCTACCATTAGAGAAACATTAAGCAGTAAAGGTATCAGCCCAGTTTTATTGAACGGGAGTTGCCAAGATAGGCGAAAAAATCTGACGAGCATTATGTTTATGCTCCACCACCCGAACAAATCCTCTTATAGTGATTTGGAGCTGTCACTTCTATTTCACAACTCCCATTTGCACGTACAAATTCTTTCAATATATTTGGTCAAGTCAATCTTGTTGTGGTTTACTACAAACTGATACATTTGCCATACATGCTTGTGGCCAGATTTATTGATCCGTCGATTGGTTGAGTGCGAGCTTGACGGACGGCATTCGGATTTAATGCAACATGTGAGCCGTTGTCGAACCACCTGCCTGCCTTCTTACACGTTGTTCGTTTTAGCTCGTTCTCCGGTTAGTGAACCGGCTACATATTTACTGATTACAATAAACGTACTGCTTGGTACGTTGTGCTTATCTTACTTAATTTGGAATACAACAAATTGATTTTCTTTCGGATTGTTTCTCACCATCAAGTAAGGAGGTGTTAGGTGAGCTCTGTTTTCTTCTTTCAGTATCAGTGTAATACCACATATTTTATTCTCAATCAGGTCATTGTTTCAGAGCACACGATTGTCACTCATACAAACTAACGTTAATTATGATATGGAGGACGGAGCCATCCCTGATTCGGAATCACGTAGTTGATAAAAATACATACCGAAGAATCTTAAATCTTGAGCCTGTAGGTCAAGGTCAATGTGTTGATTGATGAGGCTCTGTGCTTTATAATTTTAACCCATCAGGTGTTTACCTGATCACGCGTTTACGGCAGTAAAATCAGAAGTACAACAGTTCCCGTTTCCAGAGATTAGACATTAACACCTAATGAATCTATATTGTATAAAATAGTCTAACTCTTATGAACCGGTTTGTTATATTTGTTTCTGAGCTTCCGCAATGGATCAGGTTAAAGACAATAATTGATGGCGATGTAGCGATAAACACCTCAGAGACTACGTAGACACAACACGTGATGGTCCGGGAGGCCTATCGGGAAGTGTTATCTGGAGTCAAAAATTCATTAGACAACATCCAGGAAATGACTGATGAAAGATTTGTCGCAAAAGCATTAATAACAACCATTGAGTAATAGTATAAAATAATGAAAGAGCACATGATTTTACTTAAATTTCGTGTTCGTGTAAACGTGGCAACTGTGGAACACAAACGTATGAATAGCTTAAGCTTAAGCGTTAACTAGTTCTGCAAACGTTTGGATGCCCTATCATATCTGATAAAAGTAAAGGGGATGGAAAATAATCAAATAAAATTGTATGCAGGAAATCATTACGTCTGCCGAATACCATGGCTCCCAATTCAGAACTAGCCGATACTTCAGACGTTGCACCGTTTAAATATATTTATCAAATTATCCTGTATCTGGTCACCAAATATAAATTTTATAAGATTGCACGCCAGATAGAAAATGCATCCGTTACGATAGAGGTCTGCCGCCTGGCACGGACATTACTGGGTTTTGTTTAAGAACAAAAGAACGTGACAATTGGGAATCCTGGTTCCGGTGGAATGAACAATGCGTCATAACACAGTGAGAACAATATCCATTCTCATTTGAAACGTTCAACTCAGTTAGTCAACGTATTTGTTGCCACATTATTCTTTTACATCATAGAATGGTTTTCAAATATGGACAACAAAATACAGTACCAGCATTGTTCCTCATCAGTGAGCCACTGCTAATGGATGCAACTACTAACGTTTCGATGAAAAATATCAGCACTAATATTGTTCCCACTTCCGAAAGATTTCGTTCATCCTAGTCATGTGTAAGTCTGGAAAACATGATTATTTGAAAACAGAAAGTCGTGATATCTGTGAATAGGAGTATATCCAAGCGATATACCCTAACTACTGTTACGGAAGAGCGATAAAAAAATGAAAATTACATGATGGGCTACATGAATTACGTTGATTAATATAATAATCATTAGTATAACATTTTTGAACGAACTAGAATAGTAATCATTTTTAAAATATAATCTATTATGTCTCACTAAAATAGTCACCCTGACATCTAAGACCCAAGAACGAAAGCCATATCCCGAGAAAATGATCACACATACTCCAGCATCACATCGCGTATTTTATCTCTGTCTGGCAAGAGAAAATATTAAACAGATATGTGGAGATGGAAAGAAGAGCACAATTCATGCTGAATTCATCGGAGTGAATATTAGTAATTCCCCTACTATAAAGAAGGTGTCTGGCTACCAATAACGTGATACACTCCGTATTAACCATTCAACGCATGTTTTTCACTAGATAGAGACATCGTTTTGAGGAAAGTATCATTCAAAACACACGTCCCTTGGAACTCTAAGTTCAGATAGGCTGGTATATTGACGATGAAGTGGATCAGTAACGATCAGTGATAACGATGACTAAAACACCTTAACTCAAAAACCATTGTGACGTTTGTATCACGATTTTTAATAGGTTGTCAGCAAGGAGGCGATTTCCCCCCTTACTTCATCTTCAACTAATATCGAGCTCCAAATAAAGTTTGAACTTTTATGATGCTCTGTTGGATGAGAACATAATACATGATACAAAA
Source organism: Echinostoma caproni (assembly GCA_900618425.1). NCBI lineage: Eukaryota > Metazoa > Platyhelminthes > Trematoda > Plagiorchiida > Echinostomatidae > Echinostoma > Echinostoma caproni. Next base: position 11,147 of record UZAN01040896.1, on the reverse strand, counting down.
GCTGATGTTTTGGTATGATGTTCAATAATCAAATTTCGGACCTGATCAATTCTGTTGGGAGTGAAATGATTTGCACAATTAAAACGATATCTTAGTTTTTCACTTTGGAAATTGACGTTCCTGAGATACGATTGCACTTGAGGACAGACTTGCAAAAGCATTTCTAAATATACCCATGATGAGTTGAGAAGACAATGTGTTGCACTTGACGTTGGTCAGTTATATTCTTGTGTTTCAGTTAACCTGCCGGAACGTCTATGATTTTGCTGTGTACACTCAACTCGATTTATTTAGTGTTGTAGGTTAATAAAGTATGAAACACCGGGATGAGTGCCGAAAACGCAGTCACGAAATGACTTATCCGCGGGCCCACCCTGGCGAAACGTTGCTTTTTGTGATTCATTTGGCAACGTGCGCAACGCACCCTAGGACGATGATGTGTTTAGGGGGAAAACTTGGAATTTGTTAAAGGTCATCATGCTTGTTTGGTTATGGTAGTCTGAGGGGACTTGTGTACCGTGTTTCCCATTACCAGATCAAAATAACTTTGCAATCAGGTTGTAATACGTCATTTATGTCATTCGTCTGTGGCCAAAGTAATTGAATGATTTGTTTCACTCTCTTGTCCACGAAGAATAGGTGCAAACCAATGAATGTGGATCCTCTCCGTAAATTATCGTGTTGTTATTATGATTTGTACGGGTGAGGTGAGATTCGCGGAAATCAGTTCAGCTCTAGTTCATGACTTGAGGCCATCAGCTTGAGCATTTCACATACTAGACACTTTTTGACATAACACAAGATGGAACTATTACACAAAGCCGTTACCAATTAACTTGTAACGTCCTGTTCTTGACAGTGGTTCACGCGTAACCGCCCGAGATGTGGCTTGTGTACGGATGAGATGCACATGAGTGACCATAAATTTGTGTGGGATGCTTGAATATGGTCGGTTGGGAGTAGTAGATACGAGATTCCAAAATTATCATTTGGGCTATTTCTGATTAAAATGAATAAATCTCTAGATGATCAGTAAAACTATTGTGATTCAACATTTTATTAGTTAGAAGTCATTTTTTAATTTCAAACCCAAAATGAAAATACATGGACACCGTCACTGTTAACGTATCTCTGTAACTAAACTAAAAATCTCTTTTCCAAATAAACTTTCACCTTAAACATTTCAATAAATGCTAATATTTCCTTTACCTTTTTCGTCCGCTCTATTTCTAAAACCCTTGTAAAAGATCACCATTGACGTGCTGACCACTGTTCCAAAGTGTTTCATTTCAACATAAATGTATGTGATACTCGGTCCTATGCATGTGAACCAGAAGTAGCTTATACTTGATAGCTCAAGATTGAAAGTCACGTGATACCCTAAATGATTTTATGAATCAGAAGTGCGCCAAGTTAAACGGAGTATGATGATTATCTGTCGTAATTGAAAACAGACAAAGAACAAAAGCAAACCACGAAATACGGATTGCTTTTTGCTTGATTTTACCATACTGAACAGTTTATTTGTGGTGGGCCGCTAGTTATGAAATTTACCATCCAACGTTTTTCGTAAAATTCTTTTTTCGGTTTCGGTAAATCACTGTGTGAATACAGTTATTAGCTCGCGAGTGAGATATATAGCATACATCAAATGAATCCAAATTTTTCTTTATTTCAAACGATTCATAACCGTGGTTAAAGTGAAACGGAGGGAAAATAAAATTATGCTGCAGCTTACTGAAGAAATCTAAGTTAATTCCGTGAAAGCTGCGTATTGAAATTTAACTTCTGTTTTGCCGCAGTCTAAAAAGGGACTGCTGACAAAGGTAGCACTTCGTTATTGTACCCAATAGATAAAACGACCTTTGCTTCAGAATTGAAAACCCCAAAACGTACACCTTGGAATGCTTTGACATTCATTAAGGATTCTCACATATAGTTGAAGAGAAAATAATGTCCCTTAACGTATCGGTTGCTTTTGTTATTTGCAGATGCTTCACTGTTCTGTTCAAAAACCGTTTGATAGCTATACCACTGCTGGTTGTTACGTTTCCCATTCAGTCCTGAAAGAACACCTTTAAGTTAACTGTAATGCGTCCAAAGCATCCGTTTTGGTTTTGTTTAACCCGTCCTGTGCTGTTATGAGAAAGTTATCACACTATTTCCATAATTATTTAGTCTTCCACCCACGCCCGAGAACGGAACCAATTGGGCAATAGATGCATCAAAACATGTAGGCCGAACTCAGAATTTTCCGCTATTTGATTGGCTCATCAGATGCTCAGCCGTGACAATGTGTGTGTGTGTGGGCGTGTGTTCTTTTTGTACAAACACTGTCTGTTTGGTTTCTAACTCTGTGACACCGTGCGCCACCTAATCGGTATTTGTCGGTCATACACATTGAACGTCGTAGAACAACTTTGAAACTGGACTATTCTCATGACATTATAAAGTGAAATATATAATAGTCAAGCAAATAATTCACCGCAAAACAGCTTCAATCCGAACAGTTATGGCTAATTACATTGTAAAACAGCTGGCCAGTAAACCGTTGGATGCCGTTAAAAGTAAGTTATCGCAAGTAGATAAATGTATTTGAATCCATTCTAATTTGTATTACTGATTGAGGATTTTATAGTTTATCAGCTATATCAAAACTGATATTTTCTGGAACAAATTTTATGGGTGTGGCAGAAAGGCTGACGGTGTTTGGAATTTAGTAACATATTTCAGATTCATGGGAAAATAGAAAATCCTAGAGGTCAAAAAATCAGTAATCAATTCAGTTTGAGTGCTTTTTTGGGTAAATACAATACCAGTATGCGCAAGATACGAGCTTGAAGGATTATTCACTTAATCACTTGCTAGATATTAAGTTAAGACGTGCTTTTTATGTACAATAAATAGTTTTAGATTTTAGGAGTTTCCTAAAATCATTGATCACAGTGATAAGAGCTCATAAAATGCCCTATCGTCTCTAGATTCATTGCAATGTTGAAAGGTAGTCTATTGATTTACAGCACAACAGTTCGATTGTGTTTTGGAATTCGTGTGAGGATGTAAAACAATCAACAAATGTGTACAAATAATTATACTGTTAGAACGATGGATTGGAAGTTTCCGTTCTTTACTTTCTTTTTCATTTTACTTCCTTTTATTTAATTTTCAAAGGTACAATTATCAGGAAGTGGAAAGTGGTCAATCCAAGAGCTGCCATTTAAAACACAATTGGGAACGTTAGGTGGTTGATTTGGAACAAATAACAGCGGTGATAATTTGATGATGTTACCACCGGGTCACCACCGTTTAGCGTTATGTACTTGAGCTGTAAAGCATATTGCAAGCTTATCTTATTGAGGCTCCACTGAAAAAATCACCAAAAGTAATCTCTGAACTATCAGACGTATCCATATGACCATGATGAAGAATAAGTGTCGTTTTCTGGTAAAGCAGAATAACCGAACAGGGAATTTCTATGATCACTTCGTTGTTCGGCAAAAAAAACACTAGAACTAACATTTGAAAGGTGATATGCTTGGGTGCGCTACTCCTAGAACTACAGTTTTATTTTGTATAATCTTTCTTCAATCTTATTTCTAAGCACATGTTTCTTGCTTTGATGAAAATCTATCAACCGCATTACACCACAGGTGCGAGAGGACGATGGTTAACGTAATTCGAAGTTGCTTAACGCAATTCAGGAACACTATTAGCTTGTCGTTTCATATTATCCACCAAAAGTATGAAAAGCTTTTCCTCAACATCCATGAGAATGACACAATGACTTCCAAATCCCAGTAATTAATCAATGACGCCTTTATTTCTCTTGGACATAAAATGATGGGTCGTGGCTGAACGCTATTCTGTCAACCAAAAGTTTATTTTGTAACAGACATATTTTCTCTGTCCTACCTGAGGATACGATGATATTCCATGGAAATCTGTGTAAAAATTGATTAGATTCAGGAGATTCTCTAACAGATGCTTCGATGATAACAATGTCAACATTATCAATACCTTTTGATGTCGGAATAGTCCCACAAAGAACATTTTAAACCAAACTTGCAAAAACAAAGTCGTTTTCAAAGATTCATATTTATGCCAATACATCTGTATACCCAGAAATAGTTTGTGCGTGCACTAAGACTTCCCTGGGCCACCCGATCCCACCCCACATACCGTATCAAAAGTAATATCGGTGATCGGATGCATACACAAACAAATATAAAATCGTTGTGAGCCCGATTCGACGATGCACAATCGTTTCCAGTAGTCTGTTATTTTATGTTATTTTCGCAGGACAATTTTGTTCCCAAGTAGTGATATATATGTTGAGATGTATTGGCATGAATACGAAACTTCGATGCATAAATGCTTAGTCATCCTGGTTTGTCAGCAATTAGACCTGATAGCATAAATATTATTTAAAAGTTTTGCTAGCACTCGTTTGAATGTCTGGACATCCGTCCAGTAGTATGCTGTGCTTTGTCTCAAACAGGTAGCGTGTTGAATTATTTCCAATACAAATACATTCAGACAAATGTTGCCCGGTGTACATTGAATAAGCTTCGGGTTCGGTAACGAGAGGCAGTGAGACTGTCTATTGTTTTAGTGAATAGTTCAGCCTCCTTTTAACCATTCATTTTCACGATGGGTGATACTTGCAGTAGATATGGTTGACAGCTGACTGAAAACGGAAAATTGAGTAAAATTCAAATGGTCAACTGAGTAATGAGGGAAAGATAAATGGTGTAAAGTAATAAAATTTGTTCCGGTCTCGTCCAATCACTCAGTGAAATGCCTGCAAATTCCCACATGCTGGGTATGTGATCAATCATTCAACTTGTACACTCGGCCACAAGCAAAACGCACTATGCTGCTCTATATAATCAGGTTATAATTTTTGGAAGGAATATTAAGTTCTACTGATGTATCCGGTTGGTTTACACGCAGATCCTCAGGTTGGTTAGACCTTAGTTGCACAATATTCTGGTGATGTTTAGCTACCCTCTACAGTTTGTTCAACTCCGGATTTCTTCAAACGTATCCTCGTAATGTTGATTGGGTCGACGTGCCTCAGTGTCAAATCGAAACCGTTGTGAAATATCTATCGCTCAACGACTTTCAAAAATGTGGAAAATCGACAACCATTTATGTGACCACTTCAAACATCGGGTTTCAAGAAGTATAAGACAAGACTTGATGAGCGTGCACAGCCGGAGAAATAAGCAGCATTGTTATTCGTGTGAAGTTCAAATCCGTTTTTAATACACGACCTAACGGATTCAAGTTTACGATTTTCTTCCTCTCCGCACCACAGACAGGAAACACTTTTGTGCTCAACGTTCTGCAATCAATTGCAGACTGTGCTCCACAGAAAATGAGCTTCCCAGGCGTTTCGTGCTTTTGCTTGCGTAACTTCTTGCCAACACATGCATTAGACAGATCTGAGAAATGCCTAATGTATGTCAACCAGGGCAGTTGAATACCAATTTCGGAACAAATCCGGGATTTTGAAGGATGACTGCGAACCATTGCAGAATACCTTGGAAACATTAGTTTACCGTTACTAAGGAAGGGGAATTGGCGCTAAAACAGGACAAAAGTAACGCACGAGCAAACATGTAGCGCAGAACCGCGTTACTCTTGCGCCATTAGGTAAAATATAATCTTCCTGGTATATGGAGATGAGAGCCAGCGCCCAAATTTCAACAAACAGTTGGTTATATTCATGGATTTTGTTCACTTATAGTCATTTTACAAAGAAAGATAGAGATTCGGAGAAGACACACTTTTAGCTTAATTTACTACAGTTTAGGCTACTTGGTGGTTACTTTGCGGTAAAAAACCAATTTTGTGCAATATGAAGCACCAGGATACAGAGTCTAGTCGTGAATAAATTCATTCGGAGAAAACCACAGCCCAAAAGAAAACGTTCACAAAAGTGAAATTGAGCATCTTCATGATTTGTTTTGGATAAATGAACGCATTCCCGTTCACTTGCATGTCGACCGACCTGATACGCATCGGAAGCGCGCGCCCACATTCGTTTTGTTCTCCTGAACCGGTTCCGGACATGATGATTTCAGNTTTTACCGGGCATCGTCATTTGCTTTCGTGCGATGTGACTAAAATTACAAACACACACATTAGGAAGTGCATACGGGGTCGGCTGGGATGATATTGAGCATCCGATGTTCCATATCGGACACGATCTGTTTGATTAAAGCAGTCACGCTAAATAAATTGCGGGCACAATGCACTCACCAAGTCCCGTATTCGTATTATGACCCAAACCATGAACCATGCNGATACGTGTTTCTGGTATTGGTCCTACAACAGAGGCATATACATCATTGTTTGTTTTGTTTTCAAAAGGTTGCCACGAGCCAACTGAGGTTGTTGCTTATCGTATGGTTTTAGCTAACTGTTTTATTTCATTGGAGCCTGAACGCAAAATTCAACGATAATAAATATTTTGGTAAGGTCAGTGAAAACGTTTCAAACGTTAGTATCACTCTCTTTTTACAGATTTGCAATCGACTTCCAGACAACGAATAAATGAATCGCTAGTGTTTCAAATAAATCCAACTAAATCGTGTAGTCACACAAATAACACATAAGATAGGGTTTGTTAAAATGTTGCATGGTCGTCGTGCAGCACATCGAGCAATGAACGATGTAGCATGGCGAAAATATTAGATGATACCTCACGTATGTATGACTAAATTTAAGCTATTGCAGCCAAACACGGCCTTTCACCGGATGTGGGCCCAAAGTTTAAATGAAAGAAACCCCAAAGCAAGAGAAAGACGAAGGAACGATGCAGATAGGAAAGTGCGTTGTACACCAGTAGTTCTTCGTGAAACGTTCAAATGGCGCCTTGTTTAACATGCAATTGAGATTGGTGTGGAAGAAACTCAAAAGCCTCAACTTCAAACGTTTTTGCCTTCATATATTCGTTATTTCATCTGTTCCTTACTAAGGAACGGGAATGGAAATCAAAATAAACATGTTGATTGTTATTTGTTTCGAAATATAATATTTTAAATTTATGTTGTAGAAACCACTAAATATTAAATAGAATGAGCGTTTCTTATATAAACCCGAGGGGAATGCATTCGCTCTGAAACACCTAATTGAATCCGAAAAATATGTGATAGTAGAAACAACAAGCATGTTTGAAGTTTGAGAAATCATTTTCGAATGGGAATTAGGTTTGGCTAAACGAAAGACGAATTAGGGGAAAATCGGTTAGGATAATTGTTTGTGAACACGTTCTATAAACGTGCGGATAATCGATGTAAACAATAAAAAGGTTCTATTTAGTAAGTAGTGAATTTTTACTTTGATTTGAGATCATCCCTCGGAAATGGTTGATTGTTCATTAGGACTAGGCGGTGGTGACCCAGTGGTAATGTCACCAAATTATCACCCCGGAGGACGTGTGTTGCATTCGCACCAGTACAACCGCCGTTTGGCTTTCACTATTCTCCGTGCGTTGTATGGTAGCCCGTTGATTTGCCGTTTTCCCCTTCCTGGAAACTGTATTACTATGTATTCAACAGAGAAAAAGTAAAAAGTAATCTAGAAGGCTGTTTACATTGTCACAAAATCCAGAATGACAAGCGTGATATGGCTCACTCATCAGCCATTTGATGAAAATCAACGTTTCAACATAACAAACCTTGGTCACCGATACTCATCAAGACTACAGTCAAACAGAACTGGGGAATCGTAATTAAACTGGGCGTTTATAGTGATAACGTCTCGTATGCTGTCACAAGGCAACTTAGAAACACATCAGGTGATAGTGTGTAAAAAGTAGAGCATAGTTTCTGAGAAAAACTGGTTATTATAAATAATGCGATACATTTCAAGGTGATGGTTGATTGAGGAGCCTAAATGTTGAATATTATCTGTTCTCTTGTGTAAACAATCACGAATCGGTACTTTAGGTTACTAAACATTTTACTGATAGTGATCAAACTTCCGACACATAGTTAAATGGTTGATCAAAGAAATTTACAAGTGATAACCGAATTTTCATTCCCCTGAGTGTCGTATTCATCTATCCCTCACATTTCATGAAATCTTTAATAGTATAGGTGTCCGAACGATTGGGACCTTTTATTTACTTTACTTTTATTTTACTTAAGAAAAATTCTGTTGAAATATAAAAACCTGAAAATACAACAGCACACGTAAAAGCTATTTAACATTCGTGGCTCGGATATGTCACGTGATTATTTTTCAAGATATCGCATTATTGAAACACAGTTAGTATACACATAGTTGCCAGCATTATAGATTTATAACTTAGTTTACACATGTTACAATAAACATGAAACAAACAGCGGATCGGACGTGTATTACCTGCTTGTATAGCCAAATTTTACCGCAGTCCATGCATTCAAGACTTCCGTAGTTTGGTAACAAGAGGAAGGATAACAAATGGGACGTAAAGCGTCCGCTTCAGTTTCATGGTTTATTGATAAAAGTACGCACTGCTGACGAGTCCCAAACAGGAGGAAACAGCTGTCCAGTGCTCTTTGTTGGTTATCCAAACATTTCCATCGCCCTAAAATGCAAAGAAACAGTGCGGAATTAACGATATCCCAAGGAGTGAAACCCACATCGATCATTATCAACAGTGCCTGGTTCCTGTGGAAAACCGTATGGGCCAATCCATATATTCACCCTCTAACCTTAACTTTCGATTGTTGGATAATGCCAAGGAACTGAACATATTCGTGTTCCATAAGTTGTAAAATTTTGGTAAGTGTTTTAAGTAAGTAGTAGTAGCAGTAAGTAAGTAAGTAGATCAGTTTTTTACTTGGACACGCCATGGTCATTAAAATTAGACGATACATCCACGTAAAAGTGAAATGGTTATATCGACAACCGTTATAACCTGAGCTGTAATCGGCTAATCGGATATCTATTCTAAAGCATCCTATACTTGATCGTTTCTGGGTTGACTTGAGCGATATTTGGCGCTTAACTCTGGAAGCTTCGGTTGAACGAAACTTAGTAAACGGATCTCCCTGGAGAATGAGAATTTCAGTGGGAGGTGGTATTTTACAGTCCAGTTTGGTGGCACCTTGGGTAACGCGTGTTTAAATATCTCTGACAGGTGAAAAGTGCCTAATACCGAAACACCAGCTAACAGCATTACAAACGGATGCACTGTGAGAATCCTTTGAAGCCTAAAATAGAGCTAATAAGAGTTGCAGGGAAATGCTAATTTTATTTGTTCCTCATGCGCATGTCTTACACTCAGAAAGTTAAATGTTAAATCATTCCAGAAAATGATGTATGCGCACATAGGAAACATTAACTGCATCTGAACTGCAATGTTGAATGAAGGAACACCTCGTGGCTCTCCCTCATGCAGCAAGCCCATCGAGATGGTGCAACGTCAGAAAAGCTGTCATCAGAAAAGCTTTGACACAAATTTAGGATTACTGCCGCTTAGTGGTGTGTTCAAGAGATATATTCCTCTTAGAACACATACAAATATCGAAGCTTATGCGTTCATGGAGATAGTTTTTAGTGACTTCAAACAGGTTTACCCCGTGCTTCTATCTGAAAGCAATTGGTACAAGTATAGTTCTTTATCCTCAATAAATGAACTCCAATGTCAAATACCAATTTCACCCCACCCAAAGTGAACAAAATGATGATTTCCAGCAAACTGTGAACCGTGAATCACAATTTCGTTACGGAAAAGGATCGAGATTTCTACACATTTCTGCACATGACGAACTTTTCTGGGTTATGCAGCTGTTTTATTCGTTCTCCCACGATAGTTTAATCAACCTTGTTTGGATTGCAATCTTTGTAATAATCCGATTTATAATGGAAATCGTCGGAGATAAAATGAACCTGTGTAAAAACACAATGTTCCGTCCATGTGTAGATCCCATAACAGACTAATGATTGCGTTATTCCTCTCATATCGATCGGGCATACACGTATTATCGAACAAAATGTATAAAAGAAACGAAGTCCATGCATGATAGCCAATTGTTCCCCGGCTTACATTGAATCAAGAACTGACTGAGGTTTACAGTTTTTCTATAGTAGCGTTGCTACATTTCAGAGTGCCAAAAAAATACACAGCAGTATTTACGTAAAAGCTGTTTCAAATTGAAAGGAAACGTTTGCCGTTGAGCATAGTTCATTTCACGGAAGACGTAGGGGAAGACTGCGTGGGTGTATTTCATCAGGCCGCGCTAAACGGCGCATTCTTCACGTCCTTATCTACCGCGGATGCCTATTTTTCCCAGAACAGATTTGTTCGTAATAAAATCTGCAAACTGCGTACAAATGCAAGGGGTTGCCTTGCACGGGAGTGAGTTGATTGATTATTCGCTCTGCTATGGTCAAGTTATTCATTCACACACATATTTTGTGGATCGCTGAAGGTTTCTTTTGCAACGATGATTGAAAAGAACTTCCGTTGACCAAAATGTCCAACGTCTGGTTTGTCCATGTTTTTCCTCACCATGTTTTTATAGTTACATCGATGTCTGAATCTTGCTTTTAACTCAACGTTTTCTCAATAGAACTACTATTCATGGAAGGGATCGCATTAAGCCAACAATATAGGTGAACGGTTTTATGGCAAACGAAGTAAAAAACAAAATAGATTTGCACAAGGCATCAACGCACACACATCAACGCGCATGCGCGAACTCACATGGGACACATGAAAGATTGTGTTTTGAGACTGTGAATTCTAGGGATAACGTTTGCGGGAGTGATGGTTAATTAGTTTGGGTGAATAATGGTTGATGGAGGAGATATCTGAGACCTAGGAGTGCGGTCTTTACTCGTAACGCCAACATCAAAACTGCTATGATTACGTTTGGGGAAACTCATCTAAAAGGATTTACCTGAGATCACTTTTAAAAAGTGTACAGTTTCAATATAGCCAAGTACCCATTATAAAAACAAGTATAAAGCTGTATAAGGATCATTATTCAATGGTAATGGGTAGACATACGTTGTATTGTCAAAAGGATATTACAATGGATAACGCTCTCATATCAAGTGTGAATATTTCAAGGTCTGATTGAGTTTCATGGTTTAATAAATGAGATAAGTTAGAGGTAAGGCGTTCAAGAAAACTAAGCCTTGCA
>UZAN01040895.1:52720-68048 GCA_900618425.1 Echinostoma caproni | reverse complement strand
TATCTCACCTGGCGGACGCATCACAAATGAAGTGTCGGCGCGCATACAAAAGGCTCGATTTGCAGTTGCCAACTTGAGACATTTGTGGCACCGTTGCGACATCCGGCTATCTGTGAAGGGTCGAGTGCATGCTGCAGCAGTTCGGTCAGTCCTGCTCTACGACGCAGAGACTTGGCCACTAAGGGAACAGGATAAAAATAGATTGTCGGTGTTCGAACACCGCTGTCTACGTAGCATTACACGTGTCTGGNGGCAGTCGCGGTCGTCCACTAGAGCAAGTGATCGACCTCCATAGATTACGCTGGTTGGGACATATGCTCCGCATGTCACCAGATAGGTCTTTCAAGGCTGGTAGCGATTGGAAAAAAACGAAGGGCGGTCAAGCTAAGACCTGGCATGAGGATATGAAAACCCTAACTAGGAGACTAGGTGACATAGGCCCCGTTAGGCTCTCTGGCTGGGGACCTCGGGATGATGGTCACCGATGGTTAGCTACACTGAGTGATATGGCTGGGTGTCGCAAACATTGGCGCTCGTGCATCCACTCATTATTTTCCTAACACCACTCTATATGAATTCCCCATCTTCCGCTTGAATTTTCTTCGACATTCCAATCTTCATTTCGCTCTTTTATCCAAATGGGCAACCAAAAGACAGCAATCAAAACCGGCGCACGAAAGTACATGGTTAATGGTTATAACAACTGAACTGAACTGAACTGAACCTGTTCTTTCTCAGCAACTGGAACAAGGGGGCAGCCTTTTCAGAGAAGTGCGATACAAATTTTGCATCGTATCCTACTAATCCCCAAAACGACCGGAATTGGCGTTTGGACTTTGGAGGGGAAAAGTTTCGAATCGCTTCAGCCTTCTCGGGCAACGGTTTAATTTTACCTCCGCCGACAATGTGACCCAAACAGGTGATTGTGTCCCGAACGATTTGGCATTCCTTTGCACTGAGTTTCAACCCTGCATTTTTGATTCTCCCCAGCACCGCTTCCAGGCGACGCACGTGTTCCTCTGGTGTCTTCGAGAACACTACAATATCGTCGCCGTACACTACAACACCGTCCAAGTTTTCCAATATTTGTAGCAAGAGACGTCTGAACGTGGCTGGTGCATTGCACAGTCCGAACGGCATCCGAACGAATTCGTATTGCTGCCCGTTGACACTAAATGCAGTTTTCTCTCTGTCACTGGCTGCTACTGGTAGTTGCCAATACCCAGAACGCAAGTCAATTAGTGACAGTACCCGTGCAGAGTGGAGTTGTTCAAATATCTCATCCGTCAGTGGCATTGGAAAGGCGTCCTTTATGGTTACACGATTCAGTTCTCGAAAGTCGACACAAAATCTGTAAGTACCGTCAGATTTTCTAGTTAGCAGCACCGGTGACGAGTACGGGCTGATACTTTTACGGATGACACCTTTTGACATCATACCTGTTTCTCCACCTTCGGCAGTATCTTGTGGGGTATCCTTCGGTACACAGGTTTACACGCGACTCTTGGCATCAGTTCTATTTTGTGCTCCAACTAATCACAAAATCCATACTCGTCGTCCGTAGTAGAAAACAATTCAGAATACTTTTCAACGCATTACCTAACACATGGAATCGAACACTCCGGAACGGCCGATTTCCTTACAACGCTGACGAGAGAATGCGTTTGTTTTCCTGAGCGTAATTCCTGTGCTTGTGATCCCACGAGTAATTTCTCTCCTACGAAATCGATCTTCGCACCCACGCGCCTGAGCAGGTCGACACCGATTATAACCTCACACCTTCGATCAAGACCATTGCATGGGTAACGGTCACCCCACCAGTCCGTACACTGTTACATTGTTTACCCAGGACTCTGAGTGGCATACCGCCAACCGCACGTACACTCACATTGCACGGCTTCACCGGGACCCCTCCCACCCGAGGCATTAAATGGAAATCCCGGTACCCGTATCAATCACAGCCAAATTTGACCGTCCCAAAATGTAAACCTCGAGCCTTGGAACCCCTCTCTTCCAATTTCTTCAAATATTTGTTCAATCTTAGCCTCAGTTTCAGCAGCATCCACCCGAGCAAACACGTCATCATTTTGACAGGCTTGCGCAATGGAAATTAGGCCCTCTGCATCATTCACTCCGCACGCCAACGCGTCTCAGTTCGTCCTTCACCTGTGCCGGCATGCTTTGTATGAACCGGTCTTTGGCAAGCCTCTCCCGTGTTTCGTTTTCACCTCCGGCAGGCCCAGGGAAATTTGTCGCTTTATGTATTGGTAGTGTACCAACGGGTCCTCAGTTCGGTTGTACTCGGCAGCGTAAAACCGGTTCATCGCCTTCTCGCGGTCACCTTCCCTTGAAAATTCTGCCACCAATGTACCACCAATGTAGATTTCAAATTCTCATAATCCTAGGGCTTGGTTGCTTTCCCAATTTAAGTCGTAAGCGGCCCTCGCTCGTCAAGTGAGCAGTGCACCCAACGCGGTGACTATGTGCGTACTCCCTTTGATGCCGCTGCACGATGCGATTAATTCAAAATCGCGAACCCACTTCTCCACATCGTCTGCAAAAGAGTTTGGCCAGGGTAGCTTCATTGCGTTATGATGACTTGGGCGACAGCATCACTGTAATATTTCTCCTTCCGGTCATAGCACATTTCGTCATCTGTCATGTAGCTTGAGTAGGTCACTTTAACGATTCATAGTAAGTGGGATTAATCAGTTAAATCTGCCTCCGTATTCTTTTTCGAATAATCTGGATGTACCACGTTTCACGTGTATAGATCAGTATTGGAAGAATAGAGGTTCTAGATATATTCAAAAATATCCAGGAAATTGCTGTCTGATAAATCCACCACGTTCGGATGGGATGTTTCAGTGTGGATCATTCCAAAATGGATTTTACCTCTAGTTTGATCATTTTTTAGGACTCTGGAGGTCATACTTTTTTCAATTAATGACCTTTGTGTGATAAACAGTGGTCGGAGTAGATTCCATAATCACGCGAACTTGCTGGTCAGTTGGACTCTAGGGCTTGAAGCAGCTGACGACCCTGGTCTCTAATAGGATAAGTGTGTTATTGAGCCGGAGTGAGCCGTTCTCTCCTTCTGAAAATTACCTATATAGTTGTGTATTCTATAAAATGAAGTTTGTCAATATTATTAATGGTATGTAGTATTTAATTCCGCTGATTTCTTCCAATAAATGATCTGCTACTTCAGTTGCCTTTTTCCTGCATCGTGCTGACGGTAGACTTCGATAGGCGAATACTGGTGGGATTCCTTATCCGTTATTCATGATAATCCCGGCTACTACATAGGATTTTCAGATTGTGAATTTTTCAATAGCTTATTGGCATCCCACCCGGTTACAGTCTCCTAACAGTTTCCTGTTGAGAAGGCGAGAAGAGATTTAATCAGTTCTGTTAGAGTTGTTCTTTGGAATTCGTGATAACTTACCAAAATTCCACCTACGTCCATATTGACCTCAGGGAACTGGCATCTCCGTAAGACGGCCTCGAGTTTAAGCGTCGATCTATCTTACGTAAAATAGGTTAGTGAAATAAAGAAACAGTTTAGCAGCCATATTAGTATGGTTCACACATTTGTGTTCGTTGCACACCCTCTTGACGGTCATTTGGGAAACGGAAGGATGTCGTGATGAGTAGGAAACGATCATTCCGTTTAAATAAAATTAACTAACCAATAAAGGTTTAAATTCCTCTCTCTCTCCACTCGAGCTTTGGATGCCGAATTGCCTGACACACGAAGAGTGAATCTCGAAGTTGAGGTTAGATCAGGAGACCGCAGGGAAATATCTGAAGTCGGGTCTCGTGTGTGTGTTTCGGAGATACAGCATACATCTAAATTGAAAGTTTCAATGGTTCTAACTAAGGCAGCTTGTTGACCAATCTGACAGTGTGCGGAATTTAAACGCGCTAAGTGAAAAGGGAATCTCGGCTTTAAAAATCCCATAACTTCTGATTGTCTGGCCTTGCTGGGAAAGCGCTGAGTAATACGCGATGGGTCTCGTAAACCGGAGGCACTGGGATTATCTGGGTTTGAGAGGAAGAGCTAGACCGATGGAAAAGAGATCTCTCCAAACGAGTTCTCTGGCGTTGAGAAGTTTCCTCGATTCTGAATTTAATTGCCGACGGATTGTCCAAAGAGGACCAAAAGGATGGCTTCCAGGATCAATTTATCTGTCTCTCTGAAACTCAACCATTCGCACAAGCGAGTCAGTGCGAAAGTACTGTAATTCCCACTATTCTAAAGGTGGAATTAAACCATCTTCACCGTATTTTGCTATGCAAGCAGCAGGATGGAAAGCATATTAACCAACTTTTATAAAATAAATACGCATTTTTCCATAATATTTGTTCTTTCTTTCTTTCGGGATCCTATCTGATCTGCAGTCAACAAGATCGTTCAACGCGAAAAAGCCAGTTAGTAAAACTCCAAGAAGAGTTTTGCGTGGGCCTATGCTAGTGAATATTGTAGTCCGTACTTAAGATAAGCTTTATTATTATGATTATCTGTTTACCGAACGGGCTTAGAAAAATAGTACGTGTATCTTAGACCAGTGAAACGTTGGCCCGCGTCGTCTTCGCTTAAGCCTTTTCCAGGCCGAATTTTCCACATGGCGCATCGTTCCACAACTGATTCTCCTGTGGCGATTGTCTACCAACACTTAAGCAGCATCGAATTCAATGCTTATCCGCCGCCTATGCCGACCCAAAGATCACTCAACCGATCGCGTTCATTTGTCCATCGATCGGATAGTGCATCCGCAACGAGGGCCCTTTTGCTTGCCCAGCTAACCCGAAGGAGAAACCACACCTTGTTTACAGCCGGGAGTCTTAGACAAGCCCAATGAACTTCGACTGTACATCAGGCGTGCCTTCACCACACGGATGGACTATAGACGTGACGACAAGAACATCACAAACAGTACAAGACAGTGTGAAATGACCGGGCAACCGCACTATCCTACTATCCACATAGCAACGTCTTAAATCGATACGCGGACATCTTAAATTGAAAAAGGCATGGTGAAAACCGCACAACAAAAATGCAGTGACACTGTCGCGTTGCTCAAACCATTGGCCTGACTACGATCCTAATTCTTAAGGTCGGGATTCGAACTATTCCCGTGACGGTCATTCTGCACACTCCTGGTTTACGTGTGCATTTATGCACATGTATAGGTAAAAATACAGTTCACATTAGCCTGGGTAGAAAAAAATTATTGAACAACTTTTTTTAAAGTATTTTCAGGACAAATATATCCATTCATGATTTTTGGGTGCGATACTGCTAGGACGCTCTAGTTAGAAGTACGTGCCTTTCTTGAATGTTCACAACAGCAATCTGGATTAATTAAAGCCTCATTCAAAAGTCAGTGCAACAGTGTCGGAAGTTAGTATTTCATTGGGCATGTCATTAATAGGATATTGTGTTGTGATTCGATTCACACACGCATGGTGCTTATTCCGTATTAATCGGACTAGTGATCTCTGTTAGTAGAATTCCATGGACCCAATTCACCATTTTGTCATAGGACTTTAAACTCAAATTTCCCGTGTACCCTAAAAGAGTTAACTGTTTTTGATTCAATAATGAGACAGTAGCCAAAAACCGAATTTTCGTCATCTAATTTTAGTGAATATGCCCTGATCACTGGAAGTTGATGAGTTAACTTCCCTAACAGATGACTTCAGGGATTCACTTCTTGAGGACCTTTGTTGAAGCCTTCGAACTTGGGTTTTCTGTTTCCTTTGGAATACATATAAGTTACTCAGCAAGGCTCATACCAGACAATCAATCGCACTACAAAGATCTTTGAATAGTAAACAGGTTATTTCTGAATGTTAAATAGCTGTTGGTTTATCTGTTGGGACTCATCAGCAGTCTGTATCCATGTTTTATCCTTTCTGGGGTTCGAATAACCAATTTTCAAATCAATAACTAATTTCCTACCACAGAGCCACCTCGTTAACGACCATCACCTTGTACATTCCCTCAGACTTTACATAAGGAAAATACTCCCACTTAGTTTTGCATCGGTCTGGATCCGATTGGACTGGGTGGTACGTTTGGGATCACTAGGCATCCTTTAAACACATTATTGATTCTTTTTGATTTCTCCCTATAAATCAACCTCGACTTACGTGGTATTCTTCTTCTTCCTTCCGTAGTTCAGCATCGGGAATTCCAGTGAGTTATTTAGGTTGCGACTCCTACTGCCGGAACATGAATACCAACATCAATAGAGAATGAATAAATAATTCAGCCGTGCAAATGCAGGACTACCGGTAGCTGTGAGATAATTTGCATTCCCTTTATTTTGGGCGTGGGGTGAGACATAGACCCCTCAACAAAAGCATTGCATCCCCGCCCCAAGATTTTTAATTATCTCCACTCCCATCCAGACGATCATCACTAGTTTTGAGAATCTAGACGACAACCGAATGAAAAGCCGAAATACGAAAAGTCATCAACTTACCTTCAGTTTTACAGACCGTAATTTTCATCCTGACAGAAGTATTGCAATCCCCATAAGCTTCACACCCCCTAACTCGGTGTGATAGACATCCCGAGTTGGTGCTTCGGGATGGCAAGTGGCAAACGCGGTGAAGCAGTGGTTGACAAACTGGTGTAAGTTACGGTCCTGCTCACCTCAGTCCCAATGACCTTGAAAAAACATAGACAACGAAAAAGACCACTAAATGATCTTAAAAATTTTGAGTAAACGTGTGTGGATGCTACGCGTTTACTGTTATTGCTAACCACAGCGTGATAGTGGAAGCTTACTGATAACAGAGAAATGTAGAACTGATACCAGACGGTATATTAGGTCCTGATATTTGAAGCAAAAACGGCTAAAAACAGTCATAAAAATAGGTCGGACACCAGAACGCTAAAAATTGAAGATAATTTGATGGAATTTCGTATTTCGACTTGTCATTTGGTTGCCGTTCAGATTCTCAAAAAAATGGTAATGATCGTACATGCGGGAGAGGAGATAATCCAAAAATCTAAGGCTGTGCAAAACTTTTGGTGTGCATCAGCCCAGTATCTTTTTCATTTAATCGCTACATTACTATTCTGGGGGCAGTTATTGAAAGCCGGGACGGATCAGAACGCCAAGTATGGAAGGAATAGGCATGTGGTTTGTTGACTAAGACCTCTTTTGAATCGGACCTGTTGATTAGTGAGCGTTCCATTATTCAAGCTCACTCATCCACCACCTAAAAATCCTAACGTCTTTCTGAATCACACTGAATCGCACACGTTCCTTCTGCTTCCGCTTAGTTTCTTGCTTGTTCCACTCATTGATAGACCGACAAGCCAACTAAACGAACAGATGCGCTCCATGCTGTCAGTTCCAGCCGGTCTGGTTGTCGA
Organism: Echinostoma caproni; assembly: GCA_900618425.1. Classification (NCBI taxonomy): domain Eukaryota; kingdom Metazoa; phylum Platyhelminthes; class Trematoda; order Plagiorchiida; family Echinostomatidae; genus Echinostoma; species Echinostoma caproni. The sequence continues at coordinate 60,652 of UZAN01040895.1, read as the reverse complement.
ATTAAGGGACAACTATTGAGCCTAGTATTGATATTGCGATTAGTATCATTCGTAACGGTCCGTTAGAACCTGTTATTTCCATTGGAATAGCAGTTGTACCTGAGTCATCATGCTGCGAACTTGTTTGTGTATGGGACCTAAGGCTTGCGAACAATCGTGCCTGTGTGTATGCGCGTATGTGTTCACGCGGACTCTGGGGGGAAGGTTGAAATCAGTCACTGGCTCGTTTTTGGTCAGCCGTGTCAAGACGTCACCGAATCCACCAAGTTGTCTGTCTGTCGGTTTGTCTGGCTCGTCGTCTGAGTGTGTGCGTGTATATATGCAGATTTAAAAGAGGTTCCCCATGTGAACGTAAATCAAAATGGTCAACTCGATCTTTGTGGATCAGTTCCAACTGCATGCGCCGATTTCATTGTGGCATAACTGACTGTATTCCGGTCTTGTCAACGAACCGGGTTCGACTACGAATGGGTTCGCATACAATAGTGAGCGAAGTCATACAAGTGCACAATCGCCTGGGTACAGAACAAACAACCAAACACCGAGGTTTCACTCTCTGTTTATCCGTCATGTACTTGGGCGAGCACGGGAACTAGGATGGCCATAATCCAGATTAGCTGGCAAACTATGGATCCAGAAAACATAGCTCACCGGTATCGAAAGGGCGGTGGAGGTGAGTGCGGGGGGTGGGGAGAGTCAGGAATGACTTGCAATTCTGTTAGTACGGGTTTGCAGATAAGCTCTTGGAGGTCAGGCAGGTTGAAACCTGTCCCGTAAGAGGGGGTGAATTTCTGTGGTTGCTGGTTCGTGGATACATGTCCCCGCAAGCAGAATGTACCATCACAATGCTAATATCGTCTAACCGGAGACGACATGGACGTATTGAAAGTTAGTACGGTATATTGTCTTCTATGGTCTCATGTTTAACGTGTGGTACTGTAATTAGAGAGCATGCTAAACGGTGCTTTTCATTCAGCATTCATATATCCATGGCGGAGAAGATAAAAATCCTAAGCGGTCCCCAGAAGAGACTTGCACGAACTGATCGGTATCCAAAACATGCGGACCAGTATCACACTTCCCCCTCGGTGAAATCAGTCAGTGAAGAATAAGTCCGCTAGCCCTTTTCAAGCGGTCTCTATTCGTGACAGGCAAACTNATAGGCCCCAATAAAGTTGAATTATCCGAAGTGAATGAGAAATTCAAGTAAAAGCTCAGATAACATGTTAGTTCTTGGATCAAGGGAGTGGGGTGGGGTGGAGTATTCACATGACCACTATGGTCAACAAATGGGTAAAATCTAATCGCTAAATGCCACCCATGTCTGCTGTGCGCATACAATAAAATGCTGTTTGGTAAATTGCCCGAGAACTTATGCATTTTGCATTGAAAAGTATTTTCACGAAATCTGTTCACCTGACAAGTGCGTATGGTCATTATGGTGCAAATCTACTGGTGTAAGTCGTTGTGATCAACTCGGACCAGCCTCCTAAATCCAATTTTCAAGCCTCTTCTTGTGGCTTTCCNAATATTATCACTCTGCCATCCGACCGGATTCGCCACTCGAAATCAAAAGGATTTGGCCACAGTAGTTCCCCATGACCCCACATGTTTCATTCTTTTATAGTGTGATATAGTGCTGCCACCCTGTTATCTGATGTCAGATTTATTCAACCAAGGCTTGATTCATAGAATGATATCCGGTTGTCGGAATGTAGCTAGTACCACTCCTGTTGCTGTACACTGTCTGCCCTGGACATTTTTTTTAAACATCTGCAAATATTAGCAAATATTAGTTAGTTCAGTATAGTCTACAAGACGCCAACTAGTTTGCGCGTAACTGCTCCTGTTCTACTCGTTATGCTTTGATCTGTTTAGTTGATTATGCCGTACTCTCCGTGGACAGGCAATACAAGTCCGTTAGTATCGGTTACCTTGGCTATAGCAAAGTGTTTGGTTGTTTAGACAGGGTCAACTTCTTTTCATTCTTACTGATTCCGGCATTCTCTTTTCCTGATTAATCATCTACAAGATTACTTGTCAGACTGACAACAGTGTACGTGCCATTCTCGCCAAGTTCCCTAAGTACCGATCTCCACGCTTGACCTACTCGATATGCAATTAGTTCTCCGTTATTCTCTTCGACTTATTCATCCTCGATTCCCGTCCCTGATCATAGCTTACTTTTCAAGGATGCAGGTTATTTTAGCATAACAATATTTCAAAGTCAATGTATGGTTTGGAAATTTCAGTCTTTGTGCCAACCCCTCTAATCGAGTTCTCGTCATATTCACTTTCTCTCGACAATAACGCTTTTCACATTGATTTTTTGGTAATACCTCTCCTGCAGTATCCCATAACGATGAATTGTCCCATAGAAAAATATCCGAGAAATACACCGATGTAATTGTGTAACCGCATTCTTACATGCTCCTATTATAGTGGTCCACCTCTAACACACCTGATCAAATTTATTGCATCCAGATATTTCACGGTTTGTAAGAGTGATTTTTCCCAGAAGACCTTTAAGGACAAGCAAATATGTTTCCACTTCCACCACTCGGTCCCACGGTGAAATTCTCTATGCATATGCCAATGCATTTGGATCTTCGGTTGAATCTTATCTTACGCTCGCTGTTTCCAAATTGAACCGATAGTTGAAGGATATTTCTTCGATGTCGACAATTTGCAGTGGCTGACTGTTCACATAATTGACCTGACTTGACATAGCGCAATACGATACGAACTTGAGCGAGTTACTCCATTGAGAATTTCACCTCAACTGATGATGAGACATTTGCAATCTGATTGCCAAACTCTGCGAACAACTGGACACTGAGATACGCATAGAATCTCCCATCTAACAACAACGACAAGGATAAGTTCTATAGCACCTTCCAATCGATTGGTAATGAAGTAACCAAAAGAGATGTACTTGCCACAGCTGGGGAATGGAACGCTGGAACCGGAACACAAGAAGAGGCAACGAAGAGGGGAGATGTGGCCTGGGTCACAGCTGCGAGAAGAGTGACAGACTAATTAGCTTCACCGATTATAATCAATTGTTTGTCACCAACGCGCGGTTTCAACATCCCAAAGAGCATCTTCTGACGTGGTACTCCAAATACGGACGAATAGTACATCAGTCAGATTATAATCTCATCCATTCACTATGGGTTTCTTTGGTTAAGGAATGTCGGTTCTATTGCGGGGCTGACTGCGGTAACGAAAGCGGATCTGATCACATGCTAGTTCGCAGAAAATTTAGACTCCATCTAACAACTCACAAAACGACTGTGCCCCCAAAATGCCTAACTGTGCTTCCATTGGAGAACAGCGAGGAATGCCACGAAACGATAGGCATCATAACTATACATGTGTCACACAATCCCCTCGGTACGCAAGGAAGCACAGCGAGTTCGTTTGATACTCAGTGGTACAAGCTGAAGTCTTCGGTGCAACGAGCTGTTCTACAGGAACTAGGCATTGGGTGACGTCACCTGAAGGACAAAACCATTCAGTTAGCTAATGCGACCGAAGAGGCACACTTAGCTCAATCCCTTGCTTATCGCAATATCATTCGACACGCAACACGATCTGCCAGAAATGACAATAAAAATGGAGATAGTAACCAACCTGGGTAACACGGGTACCTTCTAACTTATACGACCAGCCTCGGGCAAGGAACAAGTCTCCCAGTGCGTATTGCGCAGCGCCTCCGGCGAACTCCTTTCCGAAGTCGAAGGAAAAATTTCTCGGTGGGCGGAACACTTCAGTCTTTTCAGTCATCCTCTAATCCAACCCCCGTATGCGTCCTTCACGTCATCATTGCCATATGAAGCTAGCTGCGCTCTGATGTCAATAGAAGAAAGTTCAATTATTATCAAATGTTTGAAGCTACCGGAGTCTCCTGACGAAGACGGAATACCCATCGGAGATCTACGCAAAGTGTTCTCCAGCCATTTTAAACCGGTTTCATAGATTATTATGTGCAGCTTGGGGAACTGAAACTTGCTCACCAGACCAGACGACATTGACTTTACTACCTTTTCCTAAAAAGGGAGACAAATCACTGTACGAAAACTACGGAATTATCAGTTTACTTGATGCGGTAGCCAAGATTTTGCTTAGCTTTTTCTGATCCGCTTTTCCCATACACGACACGCGTGCATCCGCCCTAATCAGAAAGGATTCCGCCTCGTTGTGGGCTGCGTTGACCAAATATTCACTTTACGTCACCTCTTGGAACACTGCCCCAATTTTCAGCAACTCACAGTAGTCTGCTTTATGGATTTTCGTGCAGTATTTGATTCCGCAGATTGCAAATCCCTCCAGAACATAGTACTGGTCGATCGTGTCGCCGTTAAACTTTTCAACTTCATGACATCCTACTACTCCAGTACCAGTGCCTGAATCTGCGTCTACGGCAAGTAATCACGCACGTTCGAGTTAGGATCTGGAGTCCGAAAAGGGTACAGATTGTCCTCAATGCTCTTCGACTTTGCAGTCGACTAGATAATGGGCAATTCGAAGGAAGGGTACCAAGGAATTCAGATCTCTCCAAACTTCAGGCTCACCGAATTATAATTCGCTCCTGATATTGTCGTATTTCGTGAGGACATGCCCAACCTTCAAGTAATCGTTGACCGCATCAGTCGACAGGCCTCCGAGATCAGTCTCGAAGTGAACATACCCAAAACCAAAGCGTTTGCGACAGTTCCAATTCATCCCGAACTAAACGGCGAGCCGATCCAATCCGTCGAAAGTTTTAAATACCTGGGCTCAACTATACTCCCCAACGGCTAAGCTAGAGATGAGATACAATTGCCCGTCGATGCTACCAGAAAGGCGTTTCTACAGCTGAACAAACACCTGTAGCACAGAGAGGGGTTGTGTTGTGTTGGAAGTTTCGGTCTTAAGTGCCATCATCATCCGCAAACTCGAGATGTGCAATCCATTTACCTGGACCAAGCTGCACTTCGGGGTAGTCGATGAATTTTTGTCGCTTTATCCAATCTACGGTGTAATTGAATAACACCGGCCATAAGGAACAATCTTAGAGCTTAGTATAAACTCAAGTGACTCTTCTCCATAAGTACGGACGCTTTCCCGGGTCCCTGAGTAGTACTGCTTCAAAAGCGTGAACTTCTCGAACATCCCATCGAACCAAAATATGCACCACAAAGATTATCTTTCGACAGAATGAAAGGCAACGCGGAAGTCGAGGGAAAACGCTCTGGTAGGTTGTTGGAACTTCTAGGAGTGTTTCAGAATAAAACGGAGGATGAAGAGTCGTTCAACACAGTCTCTTCCACTGCGAAACCCCTTTGGTTCGGTACCTCTGATGACTGCAAAGCGGTTAAGCAGTATCACTGCGACGGTTGTTGACTCCGTCCAACTGCCTTCTAGTATTGTTTATAGTCCCTCTGGGTAGAGCGTGTGGATTGACGAGGTAGACTACGGAATTCAGGAAATCTCATCATCTGCTCATCTCTTGCCTTTGTGGACAACTGCAGTGTGTACTCGGAAATCCAGTCATTTTTGTGGCAAAGCATGGTACCTTACTGCCCCAGCGCAGCTTCTCAGATGGACGTTTTCGCCACGAACTACTGTGCATCGACAGTTGAATGGTCGAGAGAAGTTGCAGTTATTTTGGAAGCGGTTACATCCAGCAACGCCTGTCTTTCCTCAGGTAGTTCCAAGAGAGTGACGTTGAATTTGCCTGTGATACGAGTCCTCCGGCGAGCAATCAGTTGGACCTTAAAGCGGGCCCGTGCAAGGTCATGGTCCGTGCCGTTCCTGTTTCCAGTTTCTGAGCCGCGATAGGAACTGTAGTCTTCGACTGAATAGGCCCAGCGAGCAAGTACCTAAATGTAATCATTCTGTTGTGTTGTTCGGCCGTTATTCGAGTACCAAGTCAGTAAGTGTTTTCTGGAAACAGTTGTTGACCACAAAAGAACTCTGCTCATCAGAAGGGATATATACACGTGCTGAGGATAATAAACCGCTTGTAAAAGTACACCCTCATAAATATCCTCAGTTTATTAACGCTGCAACATGTGTCATAATTACCACGGTCGAGTCTTAATTATTGAGTTTTGTCTATAGCTTCTTGGGAAACGGTGTTCTAAAGGGGATCTTTTGAGGATAGTGTTTATCCTCGACCTGTTAATGCATCCGCATCTCAACAGCAGAGTTCACTTTAAGTGGATATACGAAACGGTAAACATATACCTTTGGTTTATTTAATGGCTTGTGAATGCAAAACGATGTATGGTTTGAGTTAAACTTGAAATTTTTACTACTATGAGTATCGCATGTTATACAGAAACGCTGAAGCTGTATGGAATGTGTCAAATGGTTTGACGATACTGGCACATCGGTTAAGCCTTCTCCAGTCAACATGTGATGTACGTAACATGCAGCTCCCGCACCTTATTTCCTAAACAAGCTTTGTAACATCAAAATTTGTAGAAAATAATTTTTTCAACATCCGTTGACTTCAGGATATTCTGATACTTTTTGATCTGACTCACCTACTGCGGCGTGACTAAAGTTTGTGCGTCAAGGCTAAAGGACTGCGGGCCTTGGTTAAAGCGTTGCGGGTTTTGGCTAAAGGATTACGAATCGAGGCTAATGGATTTCAGGTTTTGGCTAAAGCTCGATGGGGAAAGGTGTAGTACTTATCTCCTAAACTCCTCTCAAAGCTTGTCCTAACCGGGTAAGTAAGCAAGTGGCAATGGCCTTATTTGGTGGCGGGTCACACTCGAACTTGTCTCAGTAATGTCAAAAAACACTTAAGGCCGTTAAAGAAGGATGTCGGTTACCAGCCGGAAACCCCACCACGTCTTCTAGCATCGCCGCTTATCATCCGTGACACATTATTCATTGAGGCAGCCCCCCACCTACTCACAGTTAACCACCAAGATAACCGTTCTCCTATCCTAGAGACAGTTGGTAGGATTCAGCTGTGCTATCCCCGGACAATAGTTTGGTCACGAGCTAAATTTTCTCTGCGCTCGACGAAATTTATCCTATAATCATATCCAATCCTCCATTATTCGAACGTGGAAATAGATTCACGAAACATGTGTGACTTGCATTTCAAACGCATTGGAAACGACCCGGTTTGAATCAAATTATAACTGGCGATCAGAAATGTGATTTCTACAATAATACCAAGTGAAAAATACCATGGTCAAATAGTAGAAGAATGTGGATTTTTAGCTTCTCTCAAGGAATCGAACAATGATTTCAGATGTAAAATGTTAACGACAAATGAAATTGAATGCACCGAGTAAAAAACCAGAATTAGCCATTTATGATAGAACATTGTTCCACGAAGGCAACTCTAGGTCATACACAATTGTGGTCACTGGACAAGATGATAAAGATGATGAATTGATGTTACATCCACCGTTTAGACCTGATCTTGCACTCTCTGATATCTCGATTTTGTGAGATTTTCTGAATAGTAAAACTTTCGTCAATAATGCTACTAGTAAATCTCTCTTGGTTCAGTTTTTTCCGTTGCGCCTGTTCGCCGAGCTTGGCAATTTGTTTGCAAACGTTTCATCACCAGCCGAGGTGACATCATCAGTGCTTGTGAAGTGACCACTTCACAAACAACGTTTGTGAACGTTGCAAACAAAGGTTTGCAAACAAATTGTCAAGCTCGGCTAACAGGCGCAATGGAATTCAGTTCACCCGAGCTACGAGAACCGATTTTCAATATTTTTTATCAGCTTTTTAATAATTTTAATAATTTTAATTTATAAAGACCACAGCTCAATATGTACTTATTTCTCATTAAGCGTGAACTGATCATGCACGTATTTTTAACTACTGATCAAGTTGTTCATGTTCCAAATGATAAACGGTCTGAGTTATGCCTCGCTGAGAAGTGACTGTTCTTTACTCGACTACAATTCA